>VYZP01069075.1:0-13333 GCA_013400635.1 Hypocryptadius cinnamomeus | reverse complement strand
GCCATTTGAGAGGAAGAGGAACTTTTGATTCCTCAGCCAGGGACCAAGAAACAGGTGAATATAGGCAGGTCCCAACTTCCACAGGAAGGGGCACATGTTCTCTTCTCTTGTCATTTGACCATGGAGTGGCTGCTCTCTTAGATTTTGTCTTCTCCTTCTTGCCAGCAATGCAAGAATGCACAGTGGAGAGACACTGCTATTAGCAATATCTGTCAACACCTTTCTTGCATGTTTACATAATTGAGCAGCACTAAGTATGGGTGTAAATCCCTGGAAACTGCCTGCCTTCATGTGCATTAAAACTACTCACAAACACATTAGCAAACAGATTGCTTCAGCTCATGGTTGTCTCTTAAGGATTGACTTTGTGCCAACAGCACTGTGGATGTACATAATGCTGAAGTGTAAAGTTGCCTGGCATTTTAGCACATACACAAGTACCAAAATGAAAGTATGGAAATGAATTCTATCAAAAAAGTAAGAAACTGCCATCAGCCACACACACATTCAGCACAAATCTCAGGCTTACCTGTGGATTCTTGAACAGTGCATATTTCTCTATACGTTCCACGAACATTAGTTTGTTTTGACTGTCTCTTGTCCAGTTCAAGAGATTTTCAACTAAATTTTCATGATCTTCAAAGATCCTTTCTGCAACAATAACAAGTGACCAAATACATTGGAATCTGTTGCATTTTGTGATAGAAAACAATCTGTAGTCATTTCTAAGAGACAAGGCATATATGCAGGGAAAATAGAGTTCAAGATCTACTACAGTGGGGAAGAAGTTTATGCTAAGAGACTAAAAGAACTTAGTCCACTTCCAGACATGCCTGGTTTCATTGTTTTACATCCAGTCACTCAGCATGGACTTCCCGTATCTTCAAGTTTATAGTTCCATCAACGTATGAAATGTTTTAATTTTTTTTAATCTGAGAAGGCCTACCATCCTGCAGTCTGCAGGAACACTGCAGACTCAAATATAACATTTCAAAGTTTATGAGCACAAATAAGAAGGTTATCACATTTATGTGTTTTCTGGTCAACGAAATTACGAGAGGAATGGATTGGGCAGCTTTTTTGGCACAAAACTTCTTTCTACATCCCCAATGATTATCTCACTCATAAAGTATCAAAAAGTAGTGGGCAAGGATCAGAAGGAAAACAAAATGCTTCTGAAACGCAGAATACCCACAGCTAGTACAGGTATTGCAAAGAAGTCTGAAATCTGACACTGTCTACTTTCTATGATCTCTGTTGCTCAGTAAATGATGTCTCAACAACAGCCTCTGAGAACTTCGGTTCTCAGCCAAAGCTCTGAGCTTTGACTCTCCATTGAAAAAGTTACCACTAGTGCTAGAACTTCAGAATACTGAAAATAGACAAAAGAGAACAGCATAAAGAAAAAGAGGAAAATTTACTGAAATGGTAGAAAATAGCTGAAAATCCTCATTGCAAAATAAAGAAGAAATCTTTGGGAAACCACTAGACCAACTTCCTCATCTTTTTAAACACACTGAAGTAGAATTTTCAGATCATTCTGAAACAAGTTCAATCATGAGCTTTATTACATGAATTAGCATTTACTACATTAATGAACAGGATGAAGACAAGTATTTAAATCATTCTGAGAACGTAGACTACTGCTGCATCGATGAATAAGAATTAGAAATGCTTATAAATATTACTTACCCATTTGCAATTCAGAGATGGTTTCCACTAATGACCAGTCTAAACTGTATCCACAATGTGATTTGTCCATCAGATTGTCTAATACTTGTCTCACTGTTTGCCTCTCATCCACCATCATTGTTTTTGAGCTGTCATCAGACATATGGACTCTGATCACCAACTGTTAAGCAGAAAATTAAGAAAACAAAAAGAAGGATTCATCTGCCACATTTCAAATAAAAATAAGGTTTCTAAGATCTTGTTTATTCTTCTAAGGTTTTCTTACAGTATCATAAAATTCAATCAAAACACTCCCTGAAAATATAAGATGTCATAAATGATGGCTAGATATTTGTATCACAGACACTTAACAAGATACTGTTCTCTTTCAGCACAAGAAAGTAAATATAAAGGTCTTTCCAACACAATGAGAAAGTCCTTCAGTTGTGTGCTAAGAACGAAAAAAAAAAAAATCCTTCCTGCCAAAGTGTCCTGATAATAAAGTGTCTTTCAGACAGTATCTAGGTGGAACAAACATAGATACAGAGCTCTGCACAAGCTTACAAAGAATCAGAATTTTTCAGATGTGCAGTTTAAGCTTTCTGCCTGCCTCCTACAGTATTTTCTAAAAATGGTTATTATGTAAACAATATAGCAATATTAAACCTTGCTCTTCTGGGGAATATGAAGCAGTAGTGTGAAAAAAAATCTGCTTCTAAAACACAATTGTTTTTCATAGGCATTTTAAATAGGTCACTGCCCAGAAACAAAAATCCAGCCATTTTTTAAACCAATCAAAAGACTTAAGAAAACCAGATTCTTTCTGCCAATCATTATTTTTTCCGTTTTTACATCTTGTTCAGCTTGAAAAGATAAAACCTACTAGCTGTAATACACTGGTACAATTGACTTGTTAATTTCCATCTTCTACCCAAGACAGTTTTTCAGCTTTTGATCTACAAACAATTAATGAAAAAGGCATTTTAAGCTACTGAAAAACTCCTGTCATAAAATAAAAATGCTAAATTTTAAAGGCGCTCTGTATTCTTTGAGAGTGCATCAAGTAATGGCAGTAGACTTTCTCCATTTGGTAATCTCTGTCTTTAGTCTGGAATACTTGTCTTCCATTTAGCACTGGCAAATCCTGCTATGCATAATGGGAAAAGGCTTGTGAAGAAAAGGCTGTGAAGAAAACAGGCACAAATTTTAAACATGTGACTGCAGAATGTACAAGAACAATGTTAGGAGGCTGGACCCTCATTTCAGTTCTGGGTGGAAGTTGATGAAATCTTCCCAATGAGCACTAGCTGAAAAACAAGCTATTCCTTAAGAAAAACATCATGTTATTCCATATCCTAGGCTTCTCCTGATTAGGTCCAGTCTAGATGGGAAAGCACATTACCAATAAAGATTAGAACACTACAGTGTTCTTATTTTATAAAGGGCAACTTAAAGCTAACAGATACAAATGAAGTTTGCCTGCATTTTCCAGGTGAAAAAAAAAATAAAATAGGGGTCTTATAAATGGGTGTAACTAACTCACCTTTTTCACTTGTGCTTCTTTAATCTTCTCTAATGCAACCCTAATCTTCTCAGCTTTCAGTTTAGCAGCCTGTTCCTCCTAGGGGAACACAACACACAATTCCAGTTAACACAAACTTCAGTCAGGTCTCTGTGGCTTTGAAGCTACCATGCTTTAAAAAATGAACTAAAATGCTGATTTGCTCACCTATAAAGGTCCAACTATTTCCTACTGATGATGAAAACTATTACTTTTTAAGACAAAAAGTGCTCCTATATTTAGAGATACCACTGCCATTAACTCCAACGGAACATACTGGAGGTATATATTTTGTATAGACATTTCTCTGTTCTCCTGTTCTGTAAATACCCTTATGCTACCAAATACTTTAGCATATTATATATTTACAGTCATAGCTTGGGACAATGCATATTCAACAAGAGTATACAATGCAGTATAGCCAATAGACTTTTGGTTGATCAATATAAAACACAAACAGCATGCCAAGAGATACCCGAATTTAACAGCACACATGAAGAAGGAAAATAAATCCTGTAATGTAGGATTCCATACTACATTAGTTTGAAAGATTTTAAACTGTTAAATCCATTTGCAGTAAGAAGTTTGAACACTCACTTTGTCTTTACAAAATCCAAGTTGTCTTTCTCCTTGTTTTAAGTACTTTAAGGCACAAGATGAATAAGCATTCTTTTGCTCTTCTATGTAATAGATTTTTATTACAATCGGATATGCATTAAAAATTCAGGTAGCTTAAATCTATTTGCTGATGCTAAAGAAAACCATGTCTTTTTAAGACTAGCAATGAAGATTTTTAAATTCTGGATATTATAGGTATTTCTGTTGAAATTGCATTTGAAATATGCAGCTAAAAAGCAACCACTGTCTCAAAAATGACATATGCAGTTTTCAGACTTTCAAAATCTTATACTGTGGATCTTCATTGTAATTAATATCTAAAAACCATAATTACTCTAGCACAAACAAGTCTATTAAAATACACGAAATTCCCTTCCAAAATATTCAGTATCCTTAAAAAAAGAATAATTCATATTTTTTCCAGAGCCAAAGCACCACATCCCATCACAACATTCAGCACACTATAAACATTTAGTTCTCTTTTGCTTTCTTCTATGGATGTAATTCATAGTTTCTTTACCATGTGTTTAGATGGTTGCTTTTCTTGTAAAAGTCAAGATTCAGCTATTCTGAAACCCAGAGTTTAAATTTTGGCTTCTCAATAAATTACTAATATTCATATCAACTACTAAAGAACATTTCCTTGTTATTCACCGAACTCTCAGTAGCTTTTGGTCCTTCACATCTGTGACCATCCTGTGCATGAGAAAAAAACATCAGCTGGGAAGACCAGTATGCTGCCTTGAAACATAATTCTTTCCAATAAAATGAAGCAGTAAGTTGACACGAGCAGAAATAATGTGAACCTGAAACCTTATCTGGGCACTGAATTACCCAGGAACATTGCTTTTACGAGTCTACAGGGAACTATGGCTTTTTATTCACAATAGCAATGCTGTCCTATAGCTTAGAAAGGTTAAATCAGATTAGCAATCTATGAAAAACAAACCATGCCATGATAACAAGAATTTTTTATTCTTCCTATTTCTTACCATTAACCATTTTGATGTGCAGAAATAAATTGTTACTAAAAAATGAGGCTTCACAGCACCAAGCCTGACAGAGCTCAAGAAGCGCTTGGACAATGCTCTTGGGCACATGAGGTGACTCTTGGGGATGTCCTATGCAGGGTCAGAAGTTGGACCCAATGACCCTTGTGGGTCCCTTCCAACTGAGCTTACTCAGTGATTCTGTGAAGACTCGTCAGTTTCTAAAAGTGATGCTATGCACCTGTTCATCATGGAATCAGCAAAAGCAAAAGACTAATTTAATCATGTATTTGGAGAAACTGTAATTCGTGGTTTTGAAAAGCTGCTCATTAACCCAATCAGCACAATTTTCCAGCCCATTTCACTGTACACCAATGCAAAGCACCAGGAGCACCTGCCTGCCACAGTGCACAGGCAGCAACATCAGGGCAAGCAACAAGCAGCTGTGACCTTTCATATACCAGTGCCAATACAGTTAAAATATCTTTGGTGACCTCCAAGTTTATAATTCATCATTCCCCAAAATGCTTTGGAAAATAGACAAATATGTAGACCAAAGAAGATTTTAAGGACTTACTATTTTAATATGTATCAATTACTTTAAATTTCCTACTCAATTTAATGTGGGTCCAGAGATTAGGATTCCTTATACTTATTAGAGTTTAACATAATCAGTTTAAATCCAAAAACCCCAAAACAAAACAGAATTAGAATTATCAAAATAAGAACTGGTTTCAACGAGCAAAAAATTATAAAAAGAAGTCTGAATTTACTAACCGGAAAACACAGCGAGGAAAAGAAATCAAGAATTCAAAATTTCAGAAAGCATAGAGTAGTCAAAGATTTTAAGTTATTTTGAGCAGTAATAAACTAAGCTCAGGCCACTGCTGCATCACTGCTGATGTGGCAAACAATGTTTCATGGGAGAAGGATGAAGAACTATATATTTTGATTCCTTAATAAAATAATTTAACAACTCGCCCAAACTCACAACCATGTATTCTGTTTCTCTCCTAACAGCCCAAGAAAACAGTCCCCTGCCATCAAAGTTACCCAAGAACGGCACTTAAGACACATACACAGGTCTCTTCTCCCCCTGTACATGAAGGCAACACTGGTTCTATCCAGGAGGAAGCACGTGCCATCCATCAGCTTGTACTAATAAGCTAACAGCCCTTTTCACTGCACAGGGAGACAGGTGACAGACGGCAAAAACACCCGACTGCAACTGCAAACTATTTAAACTGTTCAATGCCACCAATAAACAAGGCCAGCACATCCAGTCCAACCACATCTACCTTAAGTATTTATTTCCCCTTTGCTAGCAGACACTGGCAACAGCAATGGAGTTGGTGAAGGATTACAAAGACGCAATGTAACGGCAGGACTGCTGCGCTGCCACAGCTCCGCAGGTGGCACAGACAGCGTGGGTCCCTGCTATGGGCACACAGCTGCGTGCCCTGCACAGCCTCACCGCTCACAGAGCGCTCACAGCGCTGCTGGCACACGGCTCCGTCACACACTGATCTGGAGAACTGACACAGCAGCAAGATTCAGCAGAATCCACTCCCTGCTTACACTGCCGTACAGGCACAGGCAAGTCTTGGAAACACACTGAGGAGATACACACACACACTTTATAAAAACACAAAACATAATGGAGAGTCATTTCCACCTCTGGCAGGAAAAGGATATTCTCTTATAGTAGCAATATGTATCACTGTCAAATTGTAACAAATTCCTCACTTTTCTGGGACTATTCTGGGACTACTGTTACACTTGTATTTTAAAGCTTTGAGCTAAGATTACTTTTGGTTATGGAAAACATTGCACCTGATTTAATGAATACTTGGCAACATACTTATGTATAGAACCTATTAATCCAAAATATTCAAACATATTGTGAACCAAAATGGAAAATGCATATGTCTGCAGTGCAATGGTCTTAAATTAATGATCTTCTTCTTCTTCTTCTTCTTCTTCTTCTTATTTATATACCAGAACTAAGTTTTGAATAATTTTAGCCTACAGTGAAATATCAGAAAGAATAACACAAAAAAATATAAAGTTAAGACTGCTGTACTAAAATGACAAACCCTGTTTCCTCCCCCAGTTTCCAATTAAATATGCAGTTACAAGATATTCCAGGTGTGTTTTAGCAATAAAGATGTGCAAGATGCGTGCAATGGTGGAGCTGACCTTGCTCAAAAAATTTTGTGCCTCGCATTTCTAGGCTGGGGTTTTATTTTTTAATACTACTTTTTTTTTAAAGTGTTATTAACTAATCTCTTTTACAGAGATAACAGATGGAATGGAAACAAAAAGGGGAGGGGGGATCACTTAACAAAGGTATTTAGAAAAGCCAGTAATGAAATGGTAAGAGGTAAGTAACTATGTCCACATTTTATTTAAGTTAGCAAGGTAGATACACAAACTACAAAATGCATAAAATTAAGAAATTTCTTCTTTGTTTAATATTTGATGCTTTTCTGATTTTTGTTCTTTGAATGCAGATAAGAAGATAACTAAATACACAAGCAGCACTAACTTCTGAAGGACTAAGATCAGGTATCTACTGTTTATTTTCCCAGCTACAGTCTAGCCTTGGGGAGAAAGGCAATCATCTGTTTTGCAAGGACTCTCCTTCTTGCAGAGCTTGTACTGAAACAGAGGTTCCTGCTACCGGAGAACACCTCCATTTGTACCTAATAACCCAAAACTTCAAGACACTTTTATCAGCCTCATGGTTTAATGCGTATCAGTCTGAATATGAAGTTTTTCTGTTGATTGCTTTAATTTATTATTAAAAAGAACACTAGAAGAAGAGTGTATGTGATCAGCACTAAAACTAAAGGTGTGAATATTAAGAGCAGTTCTTCTCTATTTCTTGATGAACTCATTAGGACAAGCAGAATACTCCTACCCTAAAAATGTGCTGCAATCATGGCACGGTCCATATAAAAACAGTGAACTTGTGTTTACAGCAGTATTTCATGGTCATTTTCAAAACATATGTTTATTGCATTTCTTTTCATAATAACTCTAAATAAACTCTATCTGGGTAAAGCAGAAAGGGAAGCAAGATATGAGTATTTGAAAGCTCACTAAATGTGCGTGTGCATTCACCCTGGTGAAGGGTTCATCCTCCCTAATGTAGACTCACCACACATCTCCTCCTTCTTCCTTCCCAGTTTAGTACAGACCCTTCTATACCTCTGGAATATTCCTGACACTGTCACCATATTGCATTATGCTACTAAATATGGAAATGGCTGTGAAATGGTACTATTGTTTTAGGGGCTGTGTCTGAGAATTATTCACCTGAAAAGGTCTCAGATATTACGATGTTACTACACTTGGGTAGTGCCATGTTTTTCCTTTGTTCTACTTCTTTGTTCACAATTCACAAATTTTTTGCTATTAGAAGCCTAACTCAAACACAGAAGATGGCTTCTGAACGGAAATTGAAAAGCAGCAGTTACATTTTAAATGTATCTCAAAGTCACACTGGCTCTTGTCACAATTTCCCACAGAAGGGATCCTCTTCCCCACAGTCTGTATGGGCAAAGAAGGCCCCATATCACTAAGGAAGATGCTGAAGAGTCCTGCATCTGGTATTGACCTCTCAGGTGCACCACCAGTTAATGCTTCCAAACAGACTTGTGCCCTTTTGAGGTAATGCTTCAAGGTATGGCAGAACAGAACCTTAATCAGCAGAGATGTGCATTCCGCTGTCTGCCTGAAAGACTACCCAGACTAGATTTGACAAAGCTGGCGGCTTTAACGAAATAAAAAATCCCAAGGAATTTCACTGGCTCTTTATGCCTTGAAGCAACCATCTGCACTACATTATCACACACCTGCCTCTGAACAGGACCTGCCTAGTAACGGCTCTAGGCCAGGCTTCTCACCAGGGCAAACAGTTATACAAGAACTGGGATCTGGGACTAGGCGAAAAACAGTGAAGTGGAGGGGAAGAAACCCAAACAAACCAGGCAGAAGAACAGACACTAGAAACCACAGTAAGGAAGTCTGAGAGAGGAAAGATGACTACAATGTAACAGAGGAGAAATTACAACTAAGTGGCAAGGAGTTGTTGGACAAAGAGCTCAAGGAATATGCAGAACAGGGGAGAAGATTTCAAAACATTGGCTGATTATCTAACAATGCAACTACAATAGATTAATATAAATAATATATAAATTATATTTTTATTATAATGACAAAGTATATAATATTTTTACCATAATAAAAAAAGATAAAAGGTGACATTAAATTTACATACGACATAACGGCTGACTCAGAAAGCTCTTAGATTGTTCTTACATTCTTTGCACATTAGAAATCAATTGCTGTATTTTTAATTGCTTTTAAAAAAAAATCTCAAACAGATGCTTAATTCAAGAATGAGCACATCTGAATTAGAGTGGCTTGAGATACATGAAGCCAGTATCACAACTGATTTAATCAAAGTCTGACAGAATGACAGTGTGCAGGAACCAAAATCTACAAAGCAAAGGAATGAACATCCGTAAGAATAATTTTTGTCTTTCAGGTCAACAAGAAAAGAAAAATGACATACGTGTTATTTGGGAAGAAAAGGTACAACATGGTTCCTTTCCCTCCAGATGCTGACACACTGTCTGAATCATTACTTCATTAAATCACTATCATCTGTCTTCCTGAATGCAGTTTCAGCTTCACATGCATCAGAACAGTAAAAAAATGCTCACTTCAAAATCCAGCTTGTTACATTTCTATTTTCATGGGCAAAACTGAGATGTATTTGAGCACTGAATATTCTCTCAAAATTATTTGCATGTACTCTAATTTCACAGTACTAAGCTTAGTTTTCAATATTCATTATAGGGAAACAAGCTTGCAGACTTGACAAAAAAGCTACATTGCTTTATTTTCAATATTCAATAACTTACATTACACATATGCTTTCACTTCTCCCTGTTTTCAAGCAAAGGTTTGAATGCTGTGTGAACAGTAACATCTGGAATATCTAAAAATGAAGGCCTCATCAAAACAAATACATCATTTTCTGTGCTGAGATCTGCCCTATGCTGTGGCAGGAACTGTGTGTGTGCACGGTTGTGATGCAGAAGGGATCTAGTTTATGGCTAGAATTTTTAGAATTAGTTATATTAGCAGAGGACAAAAATGGCTCATTCTAGTCTCAATATAAGATGCAGACATACCAGAGAAGGGGAAGAAACAGAAACAGGTAAAGACAATAAGAAACAGTTGACACACCAGGGACACCAGCACAGACTTGCAATATGATCCTACAGTCAAATGATCTAACACCTTGGTACAAGGAAATGCCCCATTTCTTGGGACTGCTTCACTCACAGAGAGGCTTGTCCAATGTTACAAAAAGCTGAAGAGATCTAAGCAGCAAAGTGGACTTCCATTTCATCGTCTGGCTAAAGGTATTTCTGCTTGCAGGAGGTCAGAAAAGAACCAGCAAGTTCCATGCCAGGCCTGTGTGCTTAGGAGTCAGAAGTGGAAGGCACAGCTGTACTGAAACAGTCACAAGCTGACCAACACTACCCTCAGGGAATCAGAAGGCTCAACAAAAGCACCTGAATCAAAGAGCTATGAAGCCTAATTAGCCAACAAAGATTTATAAATACAAACATTTAACTTTGGAGTGTATTAGAATACCTGATAGGAGCTACTCAATGGTCATATGACACAAAGGGATCATTTAATGCACTTTTTAAAATTAAGTTCCTCTATGGTAACTAACTCATCCCGCATATAAACAACCAGAAGGGAGGATCTGCAGACACATGGAGATGAAAGAAAATTGTGGTTTCTTTGTGCCACAGCTGTTGTTAATCTATTGCAATCAAGCCAATTGCTGTTTTGGTGGCTGTTTGCTTTGTTGGGCAGTGCAGAGGAGCCAAGAGCTATTGGGGTCAAGGCAGAGGTATGGACTTAAAATTTAAGCAAAACAATCACAAGAGCAGAAGATTACTTGTTTTTGGTTGTTTGTACTCCTCTGGAAGACAGCCTGAAAATCTGTTGTCAAGATACACGCTGAGCATCTCGAGAAGAATATTAAGATATTTTAAAAAATAGCAGTAAACCAGTTCTAAACTTTTATTGCTAAATACAGCCTACTTATGCCCAGTGAACATCATCCTTATTGTCTTGAGGTCACCAAATTGCATTTTGTTACTTCAGGCTTGCCTGAGGTCTTTCCAGTAGAATGTCTGTGAATTAAAAAATCCCACACAGATACGGTTTTGAAGTATGTATTAGCATCAGCAACATCTGACACCTCAGCTACATGAAGCTGTTTGTCCTTCATCCCAGCCTGTATTTTCACCAGAGATTTATAGCTTGCTCCATCCCTTGTCCCCTGGTTTCAAAAGGAAATACACATAAAAGATGTAATTCTTAGCAAATTGAATGACAATTTGTGATCTCTTAGTACATTAGTGACCACCTTCCTGCGAAGAAAATTAATTTATAATCAAGACTTGTACATACCTGGCTCATTAGACTACTGTCTTACTACAATATTCTCCCCACACTATATTCAGTCAACATTCAGAATGTTATAAAAAATATCTCATTACTTACTAGTTCGTCTTCAATACAGCAAGAGAACTTATTTTAAGGCTACTAATGGCTTTTAAAACTACTTTTAAAACTACTAAACACTCCCATTTTTCACTAGGATCTTTTCTTTTTTTAAACTAGTGAATGGCAATAGGAACAAAAGAACTTCTAGCTCAGTACATGTCCTTTTCAACTAAGGCATTTTACCTGCTAATATGGCTATTAAGTATTTGTCAAGAACTTGAACACTGATAAATCTGCAGAAACAAACAATACAATTCAGCCTTTAAAAGCACCTTGGATAATCAGGAAAATCATGTAAGTAAACGCAGAAGTTCCTGGAAAGGGCAGGGGCGGAGAAGCATAGCACACACCAAAAGCATTCTTTCTACAAAGAAACAGTCACATACAGTAGAAAGAAGCATCATCACCTTGGTCAGCAAATGAGAAGGCTTTCCTGCAATGTTTCTCAGAAGAAGGGAGGTTTCCCTGTCCAAATAGGAGTGCTTGTGCAGAAAGAAAGAGAAAGAACATAAGTCAAAGGAAGTCAGTATAGTAATTTTATGGTGTCTTGATTACAGAAGATAAAGCAGAGTTTAAAAGAAAAAACCCTACATCATCATTTTTCCCCTCCCACAAAAACATGAACATTCCCAAATACTATGAGCCTGATACACTGACGTAAAACCAATTGCGCTTTTACACAAGACACTAATAAAAACCACTATTTTAATATTCTCCTGTACAAAATGTCACACAATAGAATTAAGAAAACTTTTGCTTACCTGCCACTGGTTTCCTTTCTGCAAGAGAAAATTTATTTGTAAAGACATTTAGAATTATAAAAGTAAGAAAATACACTCTTACAATGTTTTTCAAAAGCCTGTCCAGTCTTCTAAAACTAAACATTCTACTTTCACTACACAAACACAAAAACTGGTCATCTAGGAGACATCCTAGTTTTATGCTTTCTACATGGGTTGCTGTTTCATTCTTAAAGAAGAAAGATATTACCACAACAATACACCAACCTAACTTAAAATTCACGTCCTTTTTTTTAAAATTACTTAAGTCTCTCTTCTCTTGTATAGTCCAAATTATAACATTACAAATCCCTGTGCTTCTCTTGAAAAGATAAATTAGCAGAAAATATATTTTCATCTGTTTTCAAAATGGGAAGCAGCCAGTAGAGAAAGACAGAAATCAGTTAATGACAGATCTCAGAGTGATTATCTTCTCCAGCATCTGCTACAGGCAACAAAACCATCATCACGCAGCAATTTGGAGAACCACACAGTCTAGTCTGGTAAGGAAATTAGACTAAATTCTGTGGCACTTAACAAGAGCATTTAAACAACTTAAAAGAATATGAAGTAAATCTCCTGTGTGTACCACCACCATACTGCAAGTTTTGTCCCATGTGGTTACAATTGTCTCAGCCTTATATGTTTCAATGCTATACATGACAACTATACATGGCTACTATACTTTTGTTTAGTTATTAGCAATACAGAATCTCACCCCTTCTTCAGTGCCACAATAAGGTATAGACTGAAAAAAATGAAGAACCCATGTCTACAACTTCCAGCAAGGCAGTATCAAACAGCTTGGAGAACACAGTTCCTGCAGGGAGACTACCTGATGTGACTGCCACATGCTGGGATGAGCAATTAAGGATCTCAAGGAGGCTTTAAAAGTTACACCTCAGGGAAGACTCTACACAGTATCTGAAGTTAAACCCAGGCTCCAACCAAAGCTCCACC
Organism: Hypocryptadius cinnamomeus; assembly: GCA_013400635.1. Taxonomy (NCBI): domain Eukaryota; kingdom Metazoa; phylum Chordata; class Aves; order Passeriformes; family Zosteropidae; genus Hypocryptadius; species Hypocryptadius cinnamomeus. The sequence goes on along the minus strand of VYZP01069075.1, from coordinate 149 downwards.
TGGGAATTTAGCCACTATATAGACACAGGTTATGTTACAGAGTAAATTATTTTTCTGCTTGCATATTAATTACTGTCTTTACATCATATGTTTTAGACACACAGCAGTGCTGCCTAGCTCAAACCACACTACTGAGGGTTTGTAATACC
>VYZP01069074.1:0-25635 GCA_013400635.1 Hypocryptadius cinnamomeus | reverse complement strand
CATCAATGTAATAATGTTCTGTCCCTTATAAGCAAGTCTTGTGCAATGGGCTTGCCTTGTCATGTCACCCACATACTGCAGGTTGTCTAAGAATTTTTCTTAATGACTTGTTTTAGATTCTAAGAACCTCTGATGCCTACACACACTCAGAGACATCAAGCTGCAAGATAAAAGCCAAACAGGTCTCATTTCTCCAATCTATGGTAGTAAGCAAAAGAGCAACAAATTATGTATTTGTCACTGCAAGATGCACATTCCTGGCAAGCTATATATGGCCAACTGTTCTATTATTAATCTCACCATATGAGAACAACATGATGTCTGGAGGAAAAACCTAGCCCAAACATGCAGAAGTATGTTCCATTCTATTTTTGCTGTAGTCAAGAAGGACTGAAGTGTACTACTTTCACTCTTCTCTCATCAGTCCAGCACAGAAAAAGTGAATTACAGTACTTCTGTACCTTTCTTCAGTATCTCATACAAAGGATACTGTATTTTACATTGGAAAATATTAAAAAACCTGAGCCTTAGAGAAACATCTGTATACTTGTGATATTCTCACATTAAAGGTTCGTATGTCTTCCTAAAGGTGAGAATTCTGCATCTGTGATTGTATTTAAACAGACAAGCAAACAATTTTAAAAGAGCGGGGAGGGAGAAAGTAATCTAGTTGGATAAATATTCCTCCCTTGCACTGTGATATTACACCTCTCAGAGAAGGAATACAGCTCTCCAAGCTACAGTTCTACAATAAATCCACAGAATTTGAAAAACTGATTACTCCACTGGTATTTCTGCTTCTTAAATCCTATTATTGCTGCTAGTGCACTTCAAGGAATGTTAATGCATGAATGAATCTCATTTGGCACTGATTATTCAAAAGTGAGATCATAAAGGGTCATGTGGGCCCACTGCTCCTCCATCAAACACAAGCAGTCAACCACTGCCACTTGGGCTGGTTACCATCACAGGATGGCTACCAGCAGGATGAGAAGTCGCTATTCAGTGGTCTATAAAGGCAGCAATTGTATTTGGCCCTGGGTTGTTAGGTATACCTATAGACTGTAGATGACTCGGTGTTAGCAATGCTTAGCTTATTTTCTTAAAACTGCTTGCCACAATACAGTGAATTCATTATACCTCATTCATTATCTTCACAGAAGATTAAAATTATTTTGCATTTTCTACAATATTTCTGCAGTATTCAGAGAATTGTTGAAAGAAAAAAAACCAGTCAGACTTGATGGCATTATGGTAGTGTAGATCCCTTTCAACTGAATGGATCAGTGCAGTCCATACACAGACAATATTTGTGAAGACGCATTGTGATTCATGAAAAAAATGCTTTCATGGCAACTTCTCCATAATCTTACTCATAATTAATTTTTTTGATTTGTTAAATAAATAGCTTTTGTCTTCATACTGTTACTATCAATGACCTGATGTTCAAGCTAGTACTTTTTCTTTACGATTGGAGGTGATGGATGCCCCAGCCCGAAGCTAAACTATTGTTTTCATTTACTCTGTTTCTTTCAAGTGCAGATTTTGTTACAGTTTCCAACTGCCAAAAAACTTGGGAATTACAGCAGAGGAGTGAACGGGGGAAGGCAGGAAGTGAATAGAAAACCCTTAATCTGGTACAATGATGCAACACATGAATCAGTTTTGCTAAGGAAACTATTTTGCTATCAATAAAGGTAATTAACATTTTTATTTTTTACAAATAATTTTGCATTTCTGAGTTCTTTAATGAAAGGAAAAAAGCTTCCTAAATGGGTATTACCAGTCTCCCATGACCACAAAAGGTAACCTCAGACTAATGTCTTAGTTTATAAATAAATTCTCAGTAATAGCAGAAGAGACTAGAGCAGACAAGTACTACATTAAATTTATACTGTTCCTCAAATTCCACTTTATGGCTTTTGAAGTTCATAAACAACAAATAGAAAGCCTCATTCAAAAGTATCAGAAAGAAAGAGACATAAGAAGAAAGAACAGATAGCATATGCTACACTGTAAGGTGTCATACCACTCTCTTAGTCTTACTACTAGCATTCTTTCCACTTACAGTAAATAAATGGACAGCACAAAAATATAGTGTTAAAACAAGAAGATGCTAGGGAAACAAAAGAAGTCCTATTTGTCTTTTAAACAGATACTCATCAGTGTCCTTCTTTCTCAGACAGGTTTTCCTTCTGCCTCTTAGAAAAACACCAAAGAAGCTTCACCTAGATTAGGCCATGTCATTATGAACAACCCATTACTCACAGGATCCATTAAAAACACTAGGAAAGCTGCTGTCACATTTAATCCAACTCCACCCACTTTCAGAGACAAAAGCATTATAGTTCAGGACCCTGCTTGGTTGCTTTGGCAACAACAAATTGCTTTCATTCTTTTCTTCTGTGCCACTGACCCATCCAAATGAACAAATGCAAGCCCTGATTCTCTAAAGAGAAAGTAAAAATGTTGAATTTAACAATCCATTTTGGGTGACAACAGGAAATAAATACATTAAAATCCTGACGTCTGCATATTTAAAATTCCATTTTCTTTGAGAGATCTTTCTAAAACACCATAAAAGGACATGTTTATTAAAAATAAAATCAGTTCTACTTACTTCAAACAGTTTCTATCAGTGACAAGAAAGTTGTGAACTGGGAAACAACCAGACATTTAGCAGCTGGACTTATCCCTCCGTAGTTCTACTAAAGCATGCGTAAGAGCGTTTATCTGAAATCAAATTAAATATTTATCTGAAATGAAAGGAACTTATTTTGACTTGGCTAGAGTCCATTCCTACAGATGGCTTTGATAAAGTTCACATCAATTGAGAGAAATCACTGTTCAGTAATACCTTTTAAATGAACTAATTTTGAATTTTGTGAGTAGGCTTTCTTCTAATTTCCATAGGAAACTAAGGGTTCAGCATTTTTAATAGTCACAAACTACAGGGTGATTGAGAGTGCTTTGGGAAGGAGAATTCACAACCAATTTTCCAGATGTACTTTACATTGTCAAAAGTCTGCAAGTCCCCTGTCTCCAGGGTATATGGAAAATAAGAACAAAGTACTGGAACTTCAGAGAGTAAGGCTTAAGCAATGGACAGACCCAAGGCAAGTGGTCTACCACAGCAATACTCAAAAAGTGAGTAAGGCTTCCCCCAGACATACTGAGGCAAATAAGGTATGCAAGACCCTTGGCTAGGTATGACAGGGAATAAGGAGGCACCAGAAGCTCTTTTGGAACCGACATGAGAACAAAGGGAACAAGGAATGGGATTTGAGGCAGAAGAACGCTGCTAGTTTTCTCAGTAAGGTTTAGCTATGATGACATAAAGAACCACTAACTAGAGAATCAAAGTAACTGCACCAGCTCAAAAGAATAAAAATAATGATTTATTCTAAAGCATAATGTCTGAAATTAGCTCTTATGTCTCCACAAAAAGATTTTTAGGGAACAAATTTGTAACCAGCATTTGAAAGAACAATTTCTTCATCAAAAGTTAAAAACTTAATGTTTCAGAAAAGCAATCTCAAAATTGCTTTTGAATTGAAAATTGCTTTTGACTTTGAAAAAGTCAAAGTACAAGCAGAAAGATACAAATTCTGGCAGCAAATGAAAGTGAGACAAAGAAAAATTATGTGGCAGACCTTGAGAAACAAGTCTATACAGTAAAATAACAATACTGTAATGTATTTTCTGACAAGTGTTGTATTGAGCATATGCCCATTTAGTTTCCCCCTCTAGAGCAGAATATATATTGCTTAAATAAGATTTAAGAAATTATTTATTTAGATTTTGTTTCCAAAAGTAAATTAAGATTTGAATAAGTTTCAGTGGTTATAAAACTGCTCTATCTTCAGAAATTGAAACAAAAAGCAAAGCTCTTTACCTGAAGTTTTATTTAATTAATGCACATCTATGTACCGAACAATGACCAGCATCAATTTACAACTGGTATTCCTTTTGTCTTGTTTCTCTGCTGCAAGGGAATTGCAGTTTGTTTGTGGTGTGATTTTAGTAAGCATTTTCTTCTGTGCTGGCTAGACATGCTGGACAGACTTCTAAATAATAACTTGAAGTAGGTTATCCATACGTATAATATGTTCAGTATATTTACACAATTACAAAGTATGCTCTACAAAACCGTAATGAAAGCTAAATAAAACATAATAGAATGCACCTTTGAGCTAGATATCCACTCCTGATCATGCTTCTTTCCATTACTGGAGTCTATTTCCTCTTCTAGGAGACCATTCCACCAAGTTGTCTACTTGAAGCTCATTCCTACAAAGAGGGCATTTGGCTGTGCAAAAGCCCAATTAAAAGAAATTTATTAAATCCAGTTATTTATAGTGAATGATAAATACCACCTTTACACCTTTATGCATTTATTATATTGATGTAGAAACATCCTCAAGGATTCATTCTTGTAACACACTTTCTTATTTCTGACATGACAGTCAAAATATTTTATTTGCAAGAACATTAACATGACCTAAACACTGCACATTTTATAAATACTCAGCCTTCCTTAAAAGTGAATTGGTCTTCTTTCTGAGCATATTTATATTGAAGTAAGTATCTTAAGGTTTTAAAGCAAGGATATATTTGGGCTATGAGAGTAAGATTATTTAAAATATGAGAAAAATAAACCATCTTTCAAAGACAATATCTTTCTTAGTTACAAACAAAAGAATGACCTTTTACCCTTTTTCTTCAAAGCCTGCACAGAAATAATAGCAGTCTGATCAAATATGCTTTGTCAGGACCAGACACGGGGTATCTTCTCTTTTTCCCCAACAGACACATGAAGTGAGACATAATTTAACACCAAAAGCCTTTTTCTCTGAAGTACATCCTAGATAAAGCAAAATTTATACAATAGCACTTTTACAGGACTACTCATTTAATTTAATAATAGTCTGTGTGCACTGTACAAATGGACAACTTTGTGAGGCAAAAATGACAGACATGAAAAACTTCTGCCTAATGGAGCAACCCTTTAAAATTAGGTAACTCTGTTTGTACAGAAATCTGGCCACAGAACCAAGGCATCTTTAGAGAGGCTAAAAAGCAAACCTCAAAAAGCACATGAATACTGGGGGTTGCTAATCTGGAATGAATCGCTAGCCAATTAGAGAGACTAGCAGTCATAGTCTGATACATTACTTTATTGCAGCAATAAAGATATCCTTTCGAGAGACAGACTCTTTAACGCAAACAAATTTGAAATAACAGTTTTCCAAACAGTGAATGAATGAGCCATTCCTGATTTGGCAGCAAACCCAAAATCCTCCAGTGACAAGCCAAAATAAATGGCTGTTAAATTCTATTAAATCTGAAAAATGTTTTCTGGAAAAAAAAACCACAACCTCCTAAGAGTGCTCATAGACTTTTTCTTTTTTAATAAAAAGCTCACATCTTTATGCATCCCTTCTCCACTTTAGTACTGTAATTATAAACAAACAACAAAAGTCAGCTGAATATTGCCAACACAGATACTGAAGACTTATGGTAAAAGCATATGAAAATGACAAAAAAATCTCACAATGAACAGCTAGAAGAAGAAAAAAAATTGTTTGAGTGCATATCTGGCAAGCTTTTATAAGAATGCAGTTGATACACAAAGATTACTATAGAGATCTTATAGCTTTATTGTGGCTTCTGCATAGGATTTTTACTTACTTGCACAACTCTAAATTTAGTCTCAACAGAAGACTGAAATGAAGGTAGTATTAACTCTCAAGCTGTTAAGTACCAAGAAATTTTTCCGATTTTGGTAAATGCTTTTAGGTTAGCATTAGAAAGATAAAATGATTTCCAAGTTTGTAACACTATGACATGCCAAACTTCTCACTCAGCAGTTTTGTGCTTGCAGCTTCACATCTCATTTGTATTAATAATGCAAACCATTATCTTGCTTGGAAGAATCCTGCTTGAACCCAAGCTGCTTTGGGGAGAGGGTATGCAGTTTGTTGGTCTTTGTTTTCAAGGTGATACCTAAAGTACTTTCCCATGTTATTTACTATGAGAGAATTGCATTGTAACTATTCAGGCACAGAAACTACCCAGATCAAATGCAGTACTAGTACAAATACCTATCATGTGGAAACAGTGAATTCCCCAGCTTTGGAATTTAGATGCATTTAGATGCATGTCAGAGTCAACTCTGGAATTTACAGATGCATGTTTAGATGTCAGAGTTTTGGCTAAAAGCTGCAAAAACTTCCTTGGCAAACAGGAATCATTTTGAAGGTAAGAAAGCTTATTCACTCACTGTTTTAGAAACTTAAGATAGTTCAAAAGAGCAGAACCTGCACCCACCTCTGTTCAGACTTCACTACTGTGGAAGCAATCTATAGACCAACATGGGATTGGACAAAGGCAGTAGTTCTGGAGATTCCATGGTCCTTTCTTGGCAAAACATAGTAAGTAACTTGACTTTACAGTCAAGTTATATATAATGATGATAATTCCATCACATCATAACCCAGTTTATTTCTCTCCACATTAAAAGCACCAGAAGGTTCAGTAGGGACACAGACCGCTACAAACACATGAAGAACCTCTGCACTGGAAAAAGGCCTCTGCAAGTGCTCTTTCCTTCACTAGTTTCCCTCAAACTTATCAGAAACTCTAGAGAGTGGGATAGCTGCATTAGAATTTTGTGTATCTGGCAATGGAACAATGTCAGTCCAGAAGCCAGACAGACCACCCTTTCCACCTCTGTCTTCTTAGGTTGACTGACTATGCACAAGCAGGGACTAACCTTTCCCTCCCTGCTTGTTCCTAATAAAGAGCACTGTCCAGGTTTGTGCTAACATTTGCAGCTCTATTCTGAGGAGGAGTCAGAACAACTCCCAAGAGTAAATGCAGCAGAACTGGATACAGATGGTGAGGCTACCATGCCATTATATTGCCCTAGAAAGGGCAAACAAAAAGGAAAAGTATATCTTAGAAGCATGCAAGAAAAATAAATACTCCGGTTTTCAAAAGAGCAGTCCAAGTATACTCATTCACAAGCTTTTTCTGGATAGAGCCCAGAGAAGGAACATAAAGATGGCCCTTTAGCAAGACAGCTATTTCACTGTCCAAGTTTATCAGTTTTGTAAAAGGAGTGTAGACATGACTTGAATTCAACAGTCAACTTCCAATACACAGCTTTGGTCTCTTTTAAGCGCAATAATATATATGATTTGCATAACATCACATACAAGCAGTGAAGAGGCACCCAGCCATATGGAGGCATACAATGCTGCGCACTTTTACCCCAGGGAAAAAATAAGGTAAGAACTACAGAAAAAGCTTTTGAAAATACTGGTAGACCTTACCACTGTTCAATTTGACGTCTACTCTCTGCATAGACTGCCTTCAGGCCAATAGTTTTTACAAGCCAGATGATAACTAGGTTTACACGCTTCACAATTTAAACAAAAAATAGCTTCTGGTGATAGCAGTTCATTGCTTCCAAATTGCTATTGCAATTACTTTTAACCATAGAACAACCAACCTCTTCATTTCTGAGGACTTCAAAAACACATGCTTTACAAGCCACATGTGCACAGTGTGTTATCACAGGAAGAGTCAGTGATTCCAAGCAAACTGTGCATTCTTCATCTGAACCAGAGCTCAGAACCAACTTAATTTTACTCACTAATGTCTCATGCAATTCTTCAGGAGTTTTATCATTTGCAAATACAGAAACATACTTAATCCCAGAGATTTTCATACAGGAAACATTCTGATCTCTGATGCTTCAAAACAGTTCCATTGATCAAAATGCAATCAGAACACTTGATACACAGTGAGGATACAGCCTACAATACATAAAAACACAAGCTGCCCCATACTACAGAAAATTCTGGCCTAACATTTCAAAATATATTAAGAGTAATCCTACTTGGAAAAGCAGTACTTACTTAAAGTATGCTCAGTGATAAGTATGTATGCAACAAAATGCCTAATGGGAATAAGCAATTTTCCTGTGGCAGCTGTTCAAGTAGCAATAATACTATGGACATGACATTATTTATAGTTAAGATTGCTTTATATTTTAAGTAAAGAAATTCAAGCCATAGTTAGTTAATAATTAAGCTCTAAATAATTATTGAACAATTTTCAAATAATTTTTCCATCCTGTATTCTTTAGGAAAACAAACAACAACCTTCTAAAAAAGGTTCTGACCATATCTCATTGGTCTTCTGGATCCTGAAAATCAACAAGGGTGTCCTCCTTGTTGTCTTACAAGAGCTGTAAATAACACTAATGTTCAAAGGGGTGAAGATGTTGTATTTTGACCTATTTATTTGGAATACCCTAGTATTCTTATATTACAAGAGCAATAAATCTCTTTATTTGGCACTTCATTTAACTTTCTTACTCATATTTCATTCTGAGCATATAAGCAAAAAGGCATCTGTCTCCTTCCTCTTCCTCAGCTGGTTTGAGGAGTTAATGACACAGTCTCCAGAAGCACCAAAGTGAATCTGCCTAGTCAAAAGCAGGGAATGGAGAGTGTGCTCACTACTCACACTCACTGTGAGCACACAGTGAATGTGCCCACTGCTCACAGAAATATAAAACAATACCACCTCAGTTTTGTATTTCTATCAAATAAATCTCCCTTGGGAAAGCAGATCTGTATCCTTTTCCTGTCAGGAGAGACTACAAGAAGTAGTACTTGTCTATCACCACACCAGTACAGACCACGTTGACATATGAAGACAACTGAGCACTGGATACCGCTCCACCTTTGCTGCAGGCCTCGGCAGCGAGCCCCAAACGCCCCGCAGCCGTTTCCCGCCTCCAGGGGATGGACCGCGCGCGCCCCCGGACACGCCCCTGCCTCGTGGCAGTCTTCCCCCTCGCCGGGAGAAGAGCACCCTCGGCCAATCAGAGGCCTTCCCTCGCGCCCTGTCCGCGCGGGTAATGGCCAATGGGGAGCCAGCACCTGAGGCGAGGGGTTCGAGGCGGTTAACGGTCGGCAGTTGGTGCTGGTCGGTCGCGGCGGCGGACGTATCGTGGCGCAGTCGGAATTCGTCATCTTAACGAGGCACCATGGTGGGAGACGGGATCCGTGCAGCTGCGGGGGGAAAAAGGGCGTTTGGGAAACGGGATCCTTGTGGCTGCGGGGGGAGAAAGGGCGTTTGGGACCGCGTCTGTTGCGGCACTTCAGGGGAGTTCAAGACTGCACGTGCTGCGGCAGGACTCGCAGGCAGTCTGCTTGAAGTCCCCGTGGTAGCTCTAAGGCAGAATGGCTGGGGAGAAGGAGAGAAATTAGTATGAAAGCTTATTAGCTTTAGGGGAGCCGAGGCATAGAAACCGGCCGATAGCTAGCATAGCAAGATAAGATATATGCAAAGGAAATCTGTTCGGAGCAGGCACCTCCCGCGCGAAAAGGCGAGGGGCGAGCTGGAACCTCTATCGAGGCGGCGGGAAGATAGCGGGACAGGGCATGGTGGCCGCCGGCCGGATCTGTATGCCGGTTTTGGGCCGCATTGGCGCGTGAAGCCGTAGAGGGCAGGGCGCGTGCTCGAGGGACGGCGGCGGTGAGGGACGGGCCGGGCGGCGCGCGACGGGAGCCGCTCCCTGGGCATAGCCAATCAGAGGAGGGAGTGTGGCCGACGGCGGTAAGGGGCGGGCCGGGCGGCGCGTGCTGTGGGCCACTTGCTGGGGGTAGCCAATCAGGGCAGGGGGTGTGGCCGGCGGCGGTGAGGGGCCCGGTGGGCGCCGCGAGTCTCGTGGCCGATCTGCGGGGCTGGAGCGGAGACTGGAATTTGATGAAGCTACCAAGGAAACGGGAAAGAGCAGCTCAGATATCTTGCTTTTTCTTCTCCACCTCTGCTTTTTTCTAGATACACGCTAACAGTAAATTAGAAAAGCAGCTTATTTGCATCTCAGGTGTAAGGCAATTGAAGTATTCGGAGATTAAACATACATGGCACAGTTGCTTAGAATCAAAGGAGCTAGCTTAAAGGGGGCAGATTATGTTTGATTAGGACTCTTAAAACGATTTCACGTAGGAATATGTGTGAAAAAAAGATGTACTAATTGCTAGGGCCTAGATACTGGTATGCTTATTATAAAGGAAAATGCACTGAATAGTCCTGTGGAGGAAAGATCCTTGCAACAGTTACCCAGTATATTGTGTGGTAACAAGTCAAGGAAATTGGGGGGATATTATATAAAGAGGTCTTCCAAATACTAAAAGAAGAGTAAAAAGAGACTCGGCTGAATATTAAAGATGGAATATATATGCAGCATTGTAAAGGATAATGAATTTGTATTCACCCATGTGTTCATAGAGGGACTATGTTATCTTTAGGATCTTCCAATATTCACAAAATGCAGGTCAGCAAAGGTGGGTAGTGTCTTGCCAGCAGCCTACAACTTGTTCTCTTGAATTGTCACTTAAGGGCAACCAGGGAATATTGCAGCAGAGAAAGATCATGGAAGATACAACCCACAGGCAGGTAGCTCCATGTCTCATTATCACTCTCTTTTTACTTTGCAGCGTGAATGCATATCCATCCATGTTGGCCAGGCTGGTGTTCAGATTGGCAATGCATGTTGGGAATTGTATTGTCTTGAACATGGGATCCAGCCTGATGGTCAAGTGCCTAGTGATAATACTATGGGACGTGGAGATGATTCATTTAACACTTTCTTCAGTGAGACAGGAGCTGGTAAACATGTTCCGAGAGCAGTGTTTGTAGACCTAGAACCAACCGTAGTTGGTATGTACCCAGCATTAAAGATCTTAAGTGAAAAAGTGAGGCTCCTTTAGGGATTCCTTACTGTCTTTTTTTTGTTTGTTTAGAACACTATAGATTTTAAAACGTGTGTCTGGATGCTGTTTTGACATTTGCGGTTATTGTTATTTGAAAGAAATTAAATAATGGTCTACCAGTAACAATATCTGGAAAACAAGAGAACTTTTCTATGATCTGGATCATCTTTCCAGACTGCTGCACTGCATACAGAGTTTTGCTTGAGTGCTATCCAGTATTGTGTCTGTACCTGTAATGTAGTTTTCTGAGTGATCTCTGTGTTCCTTGAGTACACATACTGCTTTGTGTGTGCCTGATGTTTACCCTGAAACAAAGGGGAAGAAGTTGTGCCAATTTCTTAGACTAGTCAGACAAGCTGTGTGTAGTCAGAGATGCTGTCTACGCTCTTCTGACATGTGCACTTCGTGTGTAGACACTAGGCAGCACACACAGAACAGAAGAGATCAAATTTATGATGTGGTATTTTGGGGTTTTTTGTAGATGAAGTACGTACAGGCACGTATAGGCAGTTATTCCATCCTGAGCAGCTCATTACTGGGAAAGAAGATGCAGCCAATAATTATGCCAGAGGCCATTATACCATTGGAAAAGAGATTGTTGATCTAGTGCTAGACCGCATTCGCAAACTGGTAAGGATTCATGCTGCAAGTTAGTACTTAAAGTAATTGATACAGCTCCATAGCTAGCTATATTGATGGTTTCCTGTTTTTACGTTAACAATTTTGTGCATAGTTAAATGTTCAAAACAAAATAAACCTTTTATTTCCTGGTGTGCCCCATCCCCCCTTTAAATAAAAACTCAATCAGTTAAACCAGAATCTTTCAAGAACACTGTTTTTTAAATAATGACAATGTAAAACCAGCAAACTTATGACAGAAATGCTTTTGAATGATTATTTTAATACTGATTTCTCCAAAACCATCAATAACTTTTTTTCTCCCATTTTTCCCACCTCATTATAGGCTGACCTGTGCACAGGGCTGCAAGGCTTCCTTATCTTTCATAGTTTTGGTGGAGGCACTGGTTCAGGGTTTGCATCACTGCTCATGGAAAGGCTATCTGTTGACTATGGCAAGAAATCTAAACTGGAGTTTGCAATTTATCCAGCACCACAAGTTTCCACTGCTGTAGTGGAACCCTACAACTCAATTCTAACTACCCACACAACATTAGAGCATTCAGACTGCGCCTTTATGGTAGATAATGAAGCCATTTATGATATATGTCGTCGTAACCTGGACATTGGCCGTCCTACTTACACCAATTTAAACCGATTAATTGGGCAAATTGTTTCATCCATCACAGCTTCACTGCGTTTTGATGGAGCCCTCAATGTAGATCTGACAGAATTTCAAACTAACCTGGTTCCATACCCACGAATCCATTTCCCCTTGGTAACATATGCCCCTATCATCTCCGCTGAAAAAGCATATCATGAGCAGTTATCTGTGGCTGAAATTACCCATGCTTGCTTTGAACCAGCCAACCAGATGGTCAAATGTGACCCTCGCCATGGCAAGTACATGGCCTGCTGCATGTTATACAGAGGTGATGTTGTGCCCAAAGATGTCAATGCAGCCATTGCCACTATCAAGACTAAACGTACCATTCAGTTTGTGGATTGGTGCCCAACTGGATTCAAGGTATGTAGCCTTTTAAGTACTCGATATCTATCTAAGTGATTAGCAATTGTGTAGTCTTACAGAGGTGACAGTCACGCTACAATGTTGTAATGTTCCTGTTAAATATTTTGATAAAGTACAAAATTAACTAAGCTTTTTTATTTATTTGTATAATGGTGATTTTTGTTAACAGAAATGAGTCTTTAAGCCTTGCCATTCCTAAGGGAAGTTCTCATTTGTTTTCTTGAAGGTGGGCATTAACTACCAGCCTCCAACTGTGGTGCCAGGTGCTGATCTTGCCAAGGTGCAGCGGGCTGTGTGTATGCTGAGTAACACAACTGCTATTGCAGAAGCATGGGCTCGGCTCGACCACAAATTTGATCTCATGTATACTAAGCGTGCCTTTGTGCATTGGTATGTTGGGGAGGGGATGGAGGAAGGAGAATTTTCTGAAGCCCGGGAAGACCTGGCTGCCCTTGAGAAAGATTATGAGGAAGTTGGCCTAGACTCAGTAGAAGCAGAGGCTGAAGAAGGAGATGAATATTGAGGAAACTAAAGCCTGGAAAAATCTATTTACCAAAAAAAAAAAAATTGCAGAACCCTGTTTGTTTGTTTTCAAATGTGCTTCCAAATAAAGTTCCAAAGATTATACTGCTGCTTTTTTTTTTTTTCTTCTTCACTATTAATGTGTGTATTCATGAAGGAAGGAAAATTTGAGATTGCAGGTTTTGGTAGTGGATCTGTTACCTGCTTTAAAAGTACATAGTAATTTTTACCTTCCTACATTAGCATAGTAAAAAAAAAAATAAATCTAATATTCTTTACTAGTAGGGTCACATGAGTAGAGCTTTAGAGACACATGGAAGCAGCTCTATTATAGGACATTTGGCTTGTGCAAAAAGTGCTGACCCAGCCAGTTACAGGTGCTAACAACACCAAGATTATGGTTTCAGTCCTCATATAGGCCATTTAGCTAAGAGTGATCCTTGTGGGAATATTTTGTGAAATAACTAGGCTTTTGGTTGGGGGGGGGGGGGTTGTTGGCTATTAAGAAAGAATTGCTGTATTTAAGTACGAAAAAAGTCTGCTTTTGACGCTGGGAGACTGGAAGAACCCAGGTTTCAGTAGCCTAATGCATTAGGCACGCTCCTGGCAGTAGCAGCTCCAAGCCGTACCCAAGTGAAAGTTGCTCGGCACACAAACAACCGACTAAACACCCGTCAGCAAGGTCTTCTATTTATGAGCCACCGTTCCCAGTCTTCCGTCTCACACTCCTCACGGATCACTTGCAGTTTCTCTTCCCACTCGACAGCTCCACCAGTGTACGGCGCTGCTCTGCCACGACGGAGGATTCCTGGGGGTGCTCACCCTGCAACTGAGTCACGCCAAGGCCACACGGAACCTCGCACGAGGGTACCTGTGCCGGGGCAGCCACACACTGGCGCCCGAGCCCGCCCCGCCCAGCGCCGCGCGGAGTCGGCTCTGCCCACCGCGGAAGTGCTGGGCGCCGCCCCGGCAGGCTGCGGGTGCTCTCTCCGCTGCTGCGGCGGAACTTTTTGGGACCATGGTGCAGCTTTACAACCTACACCCGTTCGGGTCGCAGCGAGTAGTGCCCTGCAAGCAAGAACCGGCGCACTTCTGCTGCGGTCAAGACGTGCTGTTCGTGGCCAGCACGGCGGCCAGCTGCAGGGTGGAGGTGTTCACCGTGCGCGAACAGGGTCGCTGCGAGGCCCTGGGCTCCTTCGCCACGCTGGGTCCGGTGCTGCGTATGGCGCACAGCTCGGCAGGTCAGTCCCGGCCATCGCTGGGTCCGTGAGTGCTCGGCCGGGGAGACCAGGACGCGTCAGGTCTGAGTGCGTGGAGCGGCCCTGGGGTTCCGCCGGGTGGGGATGGAGGGCCAGCCGGGCCGAGGGCGTAGGGGCTGCGGGAGGCAGGCGGCGAACAAAGCCGCTCGGGCTCTGCCGGGGAAGGAGGGCCTGGCCCTCCCACCCACATCTCCCTCGGGCTCTTTCTCAGGCTGCTTCCGGGCCGGAGGTGGGGCGCGCCTGCTGGAGCGGGCCGGCCTGTGGGCCGGACCCAGCGCCGGCGGCGCTCGGGCCTGCTGGGAGGGTGGGAGACGCATCTCCCTTCCTCATCTGCCTCCGCCTCGGTTGCGGTCTGTGATCCTGCCCCAGCTTGCTTTGTTTGTTTGTTTGTTTCGAGTTTTTTAAAATTGTTTTTTTGTATTTTGTTTTTGGAGCACGGAGTGGGGTGGTCGTTCCAGCCCATTCCACAGCTCTTCATGGGTCTATTGGTCCATTGCTTTCCATGGTCCATGTAGAGAACAAAATATTTCCTCATTAAAGGATATGAGAAAGCGGGCAGGTGGGGGGAACCTTGTATGCAATCAAAACTTACAGAGAGGATTCACACAGGAGTTACTTTGGACCTACATCTGTAAGTCTTTGCTTTTAATGGTGTGTGAAGTGTGTGCCACCCAGCAAAGAAACTTGCGCTTTGTATTCAATTAGAGGAAAATTGGAGAAAACTGGTTTTGGAATTTTTTGTAAGAGTTGAGACTTGAAGATGTTCTTTGTAGCGTACTACAGCAGATAAAGAGCTCAGAAACTGTAATCTATTTTTTAATGATTATCAGTATGACTGCTTTCTTTTAAGGAGACTATCTGGTGACAATTGAAGAAAAAAGCAAAGCAACTTTCCTAAGAGCATATATGAACTGGAGATGCATGTCTGCAGGGAGTTCTCGCGTGTGTGTCCGGATGGTTGGTCACAAGATGGAAGAGTCATACAGTGAAGCCTTAAAAGAACAGATGTCAGTTGTTGAAATGCCACTTGCAGATCCTCCACTGTGTATTTCATGTTGTCCTGTGAATGGAGATCTACTTGTGGGCTGCAAGAATAAACTCGTCATGTTCTGTTTGAAATACCGTGTCATAAACCAGAATTTGACTGTGTTAGATTTTGAACGCTCCTTAATTTTGCACATTGATAACCTCATTCCTGCCGAAGTTGCATTTTGTGCCAGACATATAGCCATAACAACAGAGCTGGATGTTCTAATCCTGAAACTGGAACTGGTCCAGCAAAGTGCAGACAGGACAGAGCAATATGCTCAGGGAGTCAGTGCACCAGAAAAGGCTGTGGATGGAGGTAGGTGCTGAAATAAATTTTTAAATTTTTTTAATCTCCAAGAATCTGCTAACTGATTCCTGTTGTTCTGAAAGTAGTCTTGAACAAGGTCTTTTCCCTTCAGAAAATATTTCCAGATTGTCCTATCACTGACTATCAGCTGAGTATTCTAGAGCATGAAAAGTTGTACCAACCTGTCAGAGTTGGAGGTAACATTTCAAACAAATATGCCGTCATGCTCCACCTTTAGAGGATAGTACAGCCTCTGCAGACACAGAATTAAGTCCCTGTTTTAGGGTGCCACAATGGGCCAAGTTAAAGTAGTAGTAGTAGTTCAGTGTGCTGTGCTCAGAAAAATTGTTCTATCAGTGTCACTGCCTATGTAACTGGCTTACACAATTAAGAATGTTTCTGTTGTGATGTCTGTGTACTTTTTTAACTGTTAGGCTCAGAACTTGCCATAATCAAGCAAATTCTCCTTTTTCAGTCCTTTATCTTATTCAGTGGCTTGTCTTAGAATGATAGAAATCCCAGAAATAGATGTACTCAGGAGGTTTCATTCCTGTGTATTGCAAGATATCAATCCATATGTAATCAATTATCAATCCCCACTTTTCCAAACATATATGTATCAGATCAACAGCAACAAACCTTAGGAAGGTCCTTTCTTTATAATTGAAGAAACTTAAAGGAGAGTAATTTAGAAATGGAAACTGTACCTAGAAAAAATTTACAGGTAAATAAGACTTTTCAGATAGGGACAATACAAATGCAGTGTTCTTCACTGAGTGAAGATGGGTCTTTTCTCAGATAATGGTGTCCTCCCCCTAGATTTTTTTAATTACTAAAAACTACATAGAAAAGTTCTAGTTACTTTCTGAGTGTTATTAGGATTTGCTTTCCAGGACTTAAGTGAGCTAAAGATAAGCTATCATAGCTTCCCGTGATAGCTGCCTTTGCCTTCTCCAAACCTCTTCAGCCAAAAGTCAACATTTTTCGAGGACCAGCCATTTGTGGCACCGGTTGTCTTTGACTCACCGTCTAGTGAACAGTTTACCTGTTAGGGGTTTTTTCCCCAGAAATCTTGACTCTTAAGTATTCAGACTGTTGAGACTTAAATAGGAATTGTTCCCATCTTCTAGTATGGCTGTTTTCAAAATCTTGTGGTTTGAGGAAGCCAATGCTAGCAGGGTAGCTGTAATTGGAGTATTTAACTGATATTGTCATACTGTTTTCTTACTGCTGCATGGAATGGTTTGAACAATTAAGGTAGCATTTTCATTGCTCAGGTGTGAAAGATGAAAATCCTTCAACACATCCTTTACAGCTTGAGTTAGATGAGTTCATCATATGTCAGAAGCCAGTGGAACTGCTTGGAGAAGAAAGTAAGCTATGTGAGATACCTGTCACACTGGAATCTACAGAGTTACCTGCAGAAGACACAAAGCACTTCCAAGTGCAGTATCTGCTTTTCAGGTATTACGGATGTATTTTCCCTTTTATGGGTTAATTTACTACCAAAAACCAAATTGTGTTGTGTGTTTTGTCTTTTTGAAAGGAAACTCCTGATATTTTGACTTCTGGGGTTTTTATAAGGTTTGGTGTTTCTTTTGAACTGAGGAAATCATAGGATACTGAGGAAAGTCCATTTTTTAGTATCTTGGAATATTTCACTTGGAAGGGGATCTGCAGCAATCAGCTAGTGCAATTGCCTGACCACTTCAGGAGTGAGCCACTGTTGAAGTGTATTGTTAAGGGCACAGTCCAAACGCCTCTTAAACAGTGACAGGTCTAGGGCATCAACCATCTCTCTAGGAAGCTTGTTCAGTGTTTCACCGTTCTTGGTAAGAAAATGGTTCCTCATGTCAAGTGTAAACCTCCCCTGGCACAGCTTTGAGCCTTTCCCAGGATCCCATGGAGAAGAGTTCAGCACCTGCATCTCCAGGTCCCCTCCTCAGGAAGCCGATTTAGTCTTCCTTTTTCACCAAAATTTCTATTAAAAGCTAAGGAAGAATTGATGCCAGGGTCCAACAGTGAATTCCAAGGCGAAGCAGGGAAAAGGTTGACAAATAGTAGGAGAAAAACAGTGTTGGACATGGCATGGTGTTCCATATAGCTCAGTGGACTAAAAAGAAAGAGGAAAAAAAAGGTTAAATTGAGGTCAGAATCAGTTGCGGGATTTCTTCAGTGATGTCAAACTTTGATGTGCATCTTGCAGACAAGCAAAGAGAGAGGATTTAGGTTGCAGGAACTTTTATTAACAGAGTTCTGTCTAGCTGTGCCATGTGCTTCTTGGCATTGCTATTAATGGCATTGGTAGTAGGAGTGTGCATTGTGTTAAAATATGAGCTTTGCCTCTTGTAGCCGGTGCTGTTTCCTTGTCCAAAATATATAATCATAATTTTTCACTGCAGTCCATGTTTTTTTTTTACTTTTTTCCTAGACGTTTTGCACCCGACCAGTCGCCTTTTGGGTTTTGTGAAGAGACAAAGTTGCACTCTGTTCAACTGCTTCCTGTATACCAGACAGGTAAATGGATGTGCATGAATACACCATGGACTGTGTCACAGGAGGCTTGCGAAAGGAAAGAGCTTCATTGTGTATCCTCTTTCATACACTGTGTAATTTCTGTATGATTTGTTTTTAAATTGAGATATTTTCTCCCTTTTCAATGATTTAAACTGAGCCTCTGTTAACAAAAAAGTATTTTTATTCCTCTGAGTTCTACATAAACCTTGAACTAAAATACCAATTCAACGCACCGTGTGACTAAATCAGCTTTTATCAGTTCTTTACCAATACATTTTGTGTTGCAAAACAGTTACTCTTTACATTACATTAATAAAATTCTGCTTAGTGTTGCAAGATACTAGACTGCCACTCAGCCAACCGAGGAAATCGGAGTAGTAAACCTTAATAATCACTAAGATACTGGTTACCTTTCTGAAGGGCCTTAATTAAAACTGGAAGGGATGAATGCAGATTTTAGGGGTTCACTACCTCAAGCCCCGAAAGACCCATGGAAAAATTTAATGTTGTATGTTAGCAGTCAGATTTTGTAGAATCATAGAATGTCCTGAGTTGGAAGGGACTCACAAGGATCATCGAATCCAACTCCTGGCCCTGTGCAGGAGAACCCTAAGAATCCCACCAAGTGCCTGAGAACATTTTCCAAATGCTCCTTGAGCTCTGGCAGGCTTGGGCTGTGACCACTGCCCTAAGGAGCCTGTTTCAGTGCCCGACAACCCTCTGGGAAAAGAGCCTTTTCCTAATGGCCAACCTAAACCTCCCCTGACACAGCTTTGTTCCCTCAGGAACTGCATGTAGAATGCTCTTAGATCTCTCCTTAATGTCCTCCAGGCTGAACAAACCAAGTGTCTTCAGCCACTCCTCCTATGGCCTCCGCTCCAGACTCTTCACCATCTTTTTAGCCCTCCCTTATTCTCTTGTCTAATAGGTTTATATCCTTCTTGTATTATAGTGCCCCAAACTGCCCCCAGGACTCAAGCTAATGCTGCCCCAGTGCAGAGCAGAGTGGGACTATCCCATCCCTGCCCCCTCAGCAATGCTGTGCCTGATGCATCCCAGGATATGGTTGGCCCTTGACTTTTACTGACTCCTCACTCAGATTGAGATGGTTTACTGTCTGCTAAGTAGCAATGCCTCATTTAACTTGCAGCTGACTGAAAAGAATGAGCTACTTGCTATTTAACTCCAGCTGTCTTATGCTCTTGTGTGATTTACAGGCTTTGATAAGAGGGTCTGTAGAATATGATCACAGCTGTTACCTGCTAAAGTGGCATCGTAATAAATTCTGCGATTTCCAGTCTTTCCTTCCCTTAAGTAATACCTACTTTTTTGTGAGCTGCAGTTCTGGCTGAGCATTCATTCCAACTCAGAAGTAATTGTCTAAGATCAGGCTTTCAGTCCATGGATGCTTAGGTCTTGTGACTTTAGGACTCTCTAATGCTTTTACATCTATAGAATTTCTTCACTAGGTGCTACATTCATATTTTTGTGAAAATGCTTCCAAATGAGGTTACATGTCATACGATTTTTTGACGTGTGCACTGAGCTTCATATAAAATTTCTTTTTACTAGCTACTAAGAAAACTAGTCTGCAACTTGGGCAGGTTTGATTCTGTCTTTTAGGCATCAGGCTTGGAATGGAATTGCCAGGTTTTTATTTATGAAGTATATAAAATGCCTTTCTCATTGTTATATTTAGGTATTTCTGCAACAGCCTATGAGGAAACTGAGAACAAGAGAAAACTTCTGAGTCTCTTCTGCTTTTTCTCTTTACCTCATGTTGGATATCTTTACTCTCTTGGGAAGTTAGTAGAACTGATTTCTACTTACCAATATTCAGAGAAGTCAGAGCAGGCAGTCCTCACTCCACAGTTCCTGCACGTCATTACAAGGTACTACGCTTATGGTTTTACTGATAGTATTACTATGTTTCTCTGTGCTGCTGTCCTTTGAAAATTTTTTTTCCCCTCTGATACATCCATCATAGCCTCCTGGAAATCTCTGGGCAGGCTCATGTGCTAGTTCAGCATACCCTCCTGCTTGGGCTTTTAAGCCCATATCTTCAGAGGAAAAAGAGCTGATTGACTGTAGTCTTGGCTACCTGACTTTTGCAAATCATAATTTCTTTTCTTCATTGTTGTGTTTTCTTCTTTTCCTCTAGTCAGAACCTGCAGTGCTTCACAGTGCGATGCAGTGCAGCAGCAGCTCGTTGTGAGGATCCATATATTGACACGACCGTGAAGGTACACCTCATTACCTCACTAATACAATGGGGGTAGTGGTATGGCACTTAGTTGACTTAAGGTTTGAAATCCTCTTCGTTTCTGGTGACTGAACCAATAAAATAACATCCAAAATGAGTGGCATTTGTATTTTGGTGGTCTACAGATGTCCCAATGAAGCAGTCTATTATTGCCATGTAAAATTTTAGACATTATAGAATGTTTTCAAAAACATGAAAAGCTATAAAATCATTTCTTTTTAAAACGAAATTCCATGCTTTTCTGTATAAAATTGAACAAAGAGTGCAGAGTTTTCTTTTATTGTATGATGTTTCTCTCTCTTAGATGTGCTTGAAAAACCAGTTTTTCTAAGAGGCATGTAGGCAATCGAACAAGTCTGCTACCAGATACTTAGGGCATGTTTTTTAGGAGGAGGGCTTTTGATCCTTGGAGGTCTTAACTTTTCCCCTTCCTTAAATTGCTTATCAGTAAAAATCTATTGAATGTAAAGATTATGATACACATTAATAAAAGTAGTAGGAAGGATAGATGGAGGTATATTTTAAGGTGGCATTTAAGGATTTCTTCTGAGCATGTAGACAGCAGATATAGAGAAACCACAGTACAGTAGAAGTTTTATAAAATTTTCAAGAGCCAAACACGTATTCTCTGCTCTGGATAGCTAATACCAGCATGTGACACAATCTCTCCCATCCATTCTCTAGTCTCAGCTTTCTGCATTTTCACTGTGGGTTACACAGTGAAAGAAGTGTGAAGGCTGCATCCTACACAGNAGTGAAAGAAGTGTGAAGGCTGCATCCTACACAGATTTCCATGCTGCAGCTTGCCATCCACAGTGAGCCCACCCACTCTGGCATGTATCCCTCCCTCAGGGGCGTCCCTGCGCTGGTGTGAGTCCTTCATGGGCCAGTTCCCTCATGGGTGTCCCTGTCCCAGTGTGGAGTTCGAAGTGTTATGGTGGTTATTTTTATTATTTGCCATTACTATTTTTCCTGCTGTTTTTTTAAACCAGGTTTAGAGCTGCCTCATTCTGGGTCTCACTAGCCTAGGGCAGTCTAGAGCCTCCAGACCACCACTGTAGGTCTCCACATCTTACAAGAAATATTGAGGTGTCTTCAAAAAGCAGGTTACTCATGTAACGCTGTATTGTCTTGTTTCACTATGTATGTTAATTTGTAAGTGTAGTATTTTATCTTTTTAAAGCTGTAAATTTAGAATATTTCTGTGCAAATGAGGCTGCATTTTTCAATTTTTAGTCCAGTATAGATGATAGCATATGTTTTACATGAAAAGTGCATATAGAACAAATTGGGAACTGGCTATGTAAGGTAACAATAGGCAAGTAAATGTAATACTTCTATCTGTAATTGCTTTTTATAAGCAACTGAAATCAAGACTTTTATAACCAGTGGCCAAATTCAAACTAATCGGGATAAAGTTTTCTGCGTTAGGCATCTACCTCAGGTTCAATTATTTTGAGAAACATAGCTGAAACTGTGCACTTGCTTTGAAGAGTGAAATCTTTTTTTTTTCACTCATTATTAAATGATTCTTGTCAGACCTTTATGAGTATTTTTATTCTTGCTTAAATGAAGGACTCAAAGTTAGGAAAGCCAATGAATGTTTTTAATGTCAGATGATTGTACAAAAGTTCCTTTTTTTTCTGATTTATTTAAAAACTCAATGTACATACCAAGTGAAATTACAAAACAGTCACTTTCCTTTATAGGCTTGTCCACCTGTCACACTGGATGTCTGTACATTAAGAATGCAGCTTTTTATAGGACCAAGAGCTATCTGTCATTTCAAAAACCATATAATTCTTTTGACTAAGGCAGACACAGAAGATATTACTGAAAGAAGAAAGCCTACAAGAAGGATGCTGTAAGGATTTGTGTCTTTTAGGGAGCTGGTACTTACATATCTGTGTGCAGTGCTGAACTTGTGGATATTGTGGAATTTAAGAGTGGTTCCTCTGTTGAAAAACTCTTGAGAAATAATTGCCTTCTAAGTGACTGAGAAGAGCAATCAAGCTTTTTTTTAAAATTCTATTGTATTTACTGACATAGAAGAAATGAGCATAAAGTCACAAATGCCTTAAATCAACAAAATGTAAAAATAACATTACTAAGAATTTATCCTGAGAATTTAAAAGTATTTATCTTGAGAAAAAATGTAGAGTACCAAAAATATGTAGTGCCAAAGCTACAGGTTACAAAATACGTTGCAGCACAAAACTGAATGTCTTATCTTTGCCTAAGGGTTCTTGCCAAGAAAGTTGTGAACATCGCTGTAGTTATCCATGACAAAAGTTGGTCAGACTTTGCCCCAAGTTAAAGTTGTAGCATGTGTGTAGCCAGAGGTATATGTGACTTTTTACAAGTTTCCAGGGAAACTGCTATTGCCTTTCCATTTTTGAAGGCTTTTCATAAAACAGCTAAGCAGCTATTATAAGCAGTTATTCAGAAATCACATTTATTAAAGTCAGTTTAAGTTAATTAACAAGAGTGGGACAAGAGTAGTTGATTGAGGAGTTAGTTGACCCAGTATTTCATAAAGTCTAGAGCAGACATTATTCAGAAAAAGATAAGGAGAAGCCTGTCAGGAAAAATGACTATTCAAAATACTGTAGTTTTCTTGTGTAAAGCACATTTTCTGCCAGTTGCATTGTTTCAAGTATTCAAATATTCTATCAAATTGAAGAAGATACACTTTTTGAAGAAGATACACTTTTTGCCTTCTGTAAAGAATGTAATGGACAAATACTAAGCTACATGGCACAATCATTTGAAAATAAAGATGTAAACATCTTTACATCTGTACAGTTAAAATAAAATTTAAAAACAGAACAAAAAGAGTCTGTTTTCTTACAGTGTTTTTAACCTTAGGGCTTTTTTTACCAAGCCAAAGTTTTAGAATAAAAGTATTCTGATACCTCTTTATGCCATGTGTTGGCAAACACTTTGATAGAGCTGCAGCGGCAACCATGCCCTAAGTCCTTACAGGAGATTATACAGCTAATTTAAATTACTTAACTGTTCAAGGTCTGGTTGGATAAGGCCCTGGGCAGTCTGACCTGTTCAGTGGGTGGAATCCCATGCCTATGATGGGGGTTTAGAACTAGATGATCTTTAAGGTCCAAGCCAAGCCATTTGGTGATTCTATGATTCCTGATACTCTCTCGTGTTAAGCACAGGAGATGTAGTGGACAGTTCTGATGATGACTCTTATGTGTTAACATGCCTATCCCTGTTCTGTTATTAGCCAGTATGACTTAAATTCACAGCTTAA
Source organism: Hypocryptadius cinnamomeus (assembly GCA_013400635.1). Classification (NCBI taxonomy): domain Eukaryota; kingdom Metazoa; phylum Chordata; class Aves; order Passeriformes; family Zosteropidae; genus Hypocryptadius; species Hypocryptadius cinnamomeus. The sequence goes on along the minus strand of VYZP01069074.1, from coordinate 2,023 downwards.
CTCTCCAGCACTTACTGGTCTGCAGACATACCTATTTATGCATTTGAATTACAAAATGAGTGGGGGTTTTTTGGCTGCATAGTGTTTATTTCAACACTGACAACTCAACTCTTTTCTCTAGTTCCAGAAAGGCTGACAGCGTCAAATCCAGAACAAATTTGGAGTCAGAGCCTGGTTGGAATTTATATATTATAAACACTGTCTCAACAATTCAGCTTTACAGAGAAATGGTATTGCCCAACTCCTGCTTTTGTTATTTGCTAGCTAAAAATAAGTACTGCTAGTTAATCTCTGATGTATGTCATTGCTGAATATGATGTAATATATTTCTTGTGAATAGCCCATAATCCTATTTCAAACACATGCTGTCCTCATTAAAATTGTTCCTGTATATTCTTATTTTTCTCAGCAGCCTAAGTATATGCTGTGTCTGTTCTAGGTAGAATATAGTAGAACTTATGAAAATGTTAAAACTGAGAGCTGCATCCATCTTCTAAGTGAGGCACACTTGCTGGTCAGAGCAGCTATAATGGACCCTCATTTCCTTAAATCAGATGAGAAGGAAGATCTTCTAAGAGCATTCAGAGAAAGTTGTGCCTTCTTAGGAGACTGCTACAGCAGGTATGTTTTAGATGTCAAAGTGGCATAGGCGTGTGTTTCCAGTGGTGTAACCTTAAAATGAAAATCCATAATTCATTGCTATTTTACATTAGTATTGCATATGTCATACAAACCTTTCTGTTTTACAAAACCGGCTTAGTCTAGTCTTCTCTTCTGGTTGTCTTTATTGTCATTAAACAGAATTCAATATATTCAGAATTATGTTGAATTCAACAGAATTATGTTGCATATGAACAATATATGCAGATAACTATGTGCCTGCGACTTTGTATGATGTACTTTTAGTTCTTACAAAGAGTGATGGCAAAATCATCGCCCTTAGTTGTTTCGTTATTTTTTCTTTCCTCTCTATTTCCTTCAGGTTTGACACAAAGGATTACCACCTTGCTTTGCCATACTACAGAATGTCAGGTTTATCCATGACTGAAGTTTTAAAGAGACTAGTTGCAGAAGGTGATGAAATACAGACATATGAGAGAGGATTTATATTTTACTTAACTCATTCTCTTAATGAAGACTCAAACGAAGAATTAAGTAAGGTAGAAATAAGTTGGTTTATTTGTAATCTGCTAATTTAGTTCTGATTTCAAGAATTGTGTATCAAATATTAATCACTTTCCCTTTGAAAACGCTGAGCTGCTTTTTTAGTTTTACAGTTATTCTTTTTCACATTATTTTTATTTTCCCACTGTTGTTGAATAGCAAGCAGCACCTGTGATGCTTTGGACAGCATTCAAGTAACATCTTACAGGTTTGGCTATCATGTTGCATGTTGCTATGATCTGGTTCCCACTTGCACAGAGACACTTCTGTTTTAGGAAAGCCCTGCCTCAAATTTCTGTCATCTCCCATTTCTGTACCAAAACAAGCTGTTTCTTTGATCATTGCTAAATTGTACAGATTGCTAAAAACAATTCATTTTGGTGGTAGATGTTCTCCCACCAGAGAATATCTACCAGAATATGGTTGAATCACTACCGGTTAGAAATCCTTTACTTTTACCAGTAGGGAGGAGAGAGGCAGAAAGGTGCTGTGATTTGATAGCTAAGCTTATCTTTTCAGTTTTAAAAAAATACAAACAACCCTGCCACAAAAAACAAAACAACAGAACTGCACTACTTTCGTATGCCATAAAAGAATGTACATCTGAAGAGATCTAAACTGTCAAATGGCTCTTATTTCAATAGGAATCAGGAAATAAAGTTCTCCAGATATTCTATCTCGCGGACCCTGCGCAGCTGCCTGATATCCTTTGCAGTCCCAGCATGAGAAACGTATGTCCTTTGACAGCTGTGAAGTATCTTCAGAAAATAGAAAAGATGATGCCATCAGTGGTCCTGACACTTACTAAGGCTTTCTTGGCTCTGAAAATGGGAGACCTGGCAATGTATGAACATGAAAT
>VYZP01068990.1:0-21129 GCA_013400635.1 Hypocryptadius cinnamomeus | reverse complement strand
CAGTGGGAGGTGTCCCTGCCATGGCTGGGGGTAGAATGGGATGGACTTTAAAGTCCCTTCCAACCCCAGCCATTCTGGGATGCTGGGATGATTCTGTGACTCTGGACTTGAGCGTGGGAGGAGCCTTTCTAGAAATACCCAGGTATGGCCCTGAAAGATTATTTGCTGAACCTTTTTTTCAGTAGCACTGAAGTGATAAAGTTGGGCAATGTCTGAGTCAGCTCAGCTGAAAGCCAAGGAGTTGTTCTGCAGCTGAGGGTGAGATTCAAGCCCAGTAAAGCCAGTTGGTTGTTCAGTTGTGATTGGGGGATATTTTTTGTGAGAACCACAGAAGTTTGGCCTGTGGGTTTGGATACTTTGCAGAAGCACTTTGAAGCATTAAGGGAGGGGGAGGTGCTGGAAAATGTGAGCCTGGAGAATACACACAAGGGCAAGTTCTGCCTGTGTATCCTCAAGGAGTGAGAAAATAAGAGAATGTATCTTTGAGAGGGCTCTGGAGATTTCAGTCCTGTCTGGGTATAAAACAGCTTAAGGAATGCCATGGACTTCACAGAAGGGCAATGATTTGGGGAATCCACTTAAAAAAAATAAAATAAAATAAAGTGCTATAAAACATGCCTTGTTTCAAGAGAGAACTATGGAAACAGAACAAGATTCACAAGTAATTCATCTCAGTCCGTGGACTGGTGTGTATGACTCTGCAGCAAGAACATTAATATCTGTTAAATTCTCCAAATTAGCTTAAACATTCCAGAGAAAGGATGTAATTCTCAGTTGTATAGGGAAGGAATTCACCCTTCCCCCGTCTTTCTGCTTCCCAGGGACTGAAGAGAAATGCTAATATTAAGTCAACCTATTTTCGTTCCCCCCTTTAGTAATGGGGTCCAGATTGGTGGTGACTGAAACCCGGTCCTCTCAGAGGAGTTTTGTTGGATCAGGAAAGGCTGGTTCCAGCCTGGTGGTGCTGAGTGCCCAACCCAGGCTGGCAGCTCACTCAGACTCCACAGAGCTCTGGATTTTCGTTTACAGGAGGTTTTGTGGGGCATCATTCACCTCTCACTGAGGCAAAGCTTGGGAGCTGCTTGTACTGTAAAATAAGAGACATGTGGTACTACACTGAGTGAGGCTTTGATGTATCACAACTCCTTTTCTTCACATTTTTTTAATCAGGGTATTGCCAGCCTTAATTAGGGAATTAAAAGTTTTTGGGGAAGATTTTAGCTTGTTTTGACCAAGGGGCTGTTGGAAGATGAAGCAAGAGGACAGATTTGTGTCTGTGACGAAGCACAGTGAGGGATGGGGAGGAGAAGCACCAGGGGAGGCTTTTCAGGAGCCATAAATGAGTTGAATAAACAGAGCTAAACCTGTCCTGTGTACCTGGACTCACATTCAGCCCTGAGGTGGTCAGCGGTGCCATCTTGTGTTAAGTGGGTGGTATTTTTGGAAAAAGATGGATACGGGTTCTTCTGAGTCCTTGGGAGAGGGGTTTGGAAGAGCCATTGAAAACTGCTGGTGTGAAGTGAGGAGAGCAGTGAAGCCCACAGGTCTCTGAGCCAGGAAGGCAGGGGATGACCAGCTGTCACACACAGAACTGATTTCAGCTGAGACACATTTGTGCAAGGAACTTCACCAGCAGATTTTTTGTTTAAATTGTGCCTTTTTTTTCATCCTGCTCCAACAGCAACAGTGAATGTGATGGATGCATGTGGGCTTCCCTGAACACAGGGGAACTTTGAGCACCAAAAGTTGTTTAGAGGCATTTTGGGGGTTTACTAACCAAGATAATTTTCAGCAGAACCAAAGTGAGTTTGTTTGTTGTAACTGTTGACCAAGTTAGAAATACTTCTCTAGGCTGACCTGTCATTAGTTTTAGGAGTCTTTTGACTTTGGAAGGAGATTTCAGAGCTGATGTCCAGTCCCTGCAGTAACTTTCAGCCTGGCAGCTTCCCTGAGGCAAAGCAACTCAGCCAGGCTTCAGAGCCAGAGGTTTGTGCACTGAGATCAGTCCCTGCACAAATGTCTGTGCAGTGAAGCCTGACTGCAGCACGTGAAGAAATCTGTGGAATAAAACCTTGGGGAACATGTTTGACCTCCACATAATCAAGTGGGAAATCTGGAAAACACAGGGCCCTGCGGATGACTCAGGGTTTTTGGTTGAGTGGTGTTCTGGCAAGGAAAGTTTATAACTGTTCAGGGAAGGCAGCTTAGGCCGTGGAAGAAGTGGCAAAATCACTAAAAGATGCTGGAGGATCTATGGGATTAACATTTCTGAGTGGGGAGGGTTATTCTGGATGCAGAAGTTGCTCTAGGTACAAATAGCAAGTCAGACAACAAATCTGTTGGTGGGAGCTGCCTCTCTGGGGGCCCAGCAGAAGAGGATGCAGACAGGGAGTAACAGGAAGTAAAGAAGTAAATAAACCACATCATATGGGTGCTGCTGCTGCCATAGGAATGGCAGGGCTGCTGGGAATGGCTGCTGCTGGGAATGGCTGGGCTTGGAAATAAGAGGGGTTTGCTGCTAGCCAAGCAACTGGGACCATTTGTTCTCTCCAAATCACTGACATGAAAGGTTTTATTTCCTGTGGCACATTTAATAAAATTCAAGGCCAAATTTTAATTTTGGGGCACATGGAAGTAAGTATTTACAGTGTAAGGGGTCCACATGGACATTTTCTTTGCATAAAACCACAGAGCATCCTCCTCCAGCCTCTCTGGGGAGATGTGTTGGAGGCCCAGCCTTGGCAGGGGACTGCAGGTCCCTCCTGCTCCTGTAGCTGCAGGGACTCAGCAGAAGTGGAGCAGAACTGAAGCACGAGGCTCTCAGTCTGTGCGTGGCTCAGTTTGTGCCTCGTGGCCCCAGTGAGCCCTCCAGGAAGGAGCAGCTCCAGCTCAGGGCTGTTGTCCCTCCCTCCGGAGCAGGGCAGAGCTCCAGCTCTGTGTCCCAGGGGATCAGCTCTCCTGGGCCGGTGCCAGCCCTGGCTGGGGCCCAGCTGTGGCCGGCTATGGAGGAGCAGCATCTCCTCCCAAAGCAAACCCCCTCGAGGAATGCCCGGCTCAGCTGTGCTGGAGATGGCTGCGATAACGTCACTCTGGCTGCCGGCCAGCCCAGCAGATGATTTATTATTTTCTGTAGGAATCTGCTTTTAAAGCTTCTCCTGCAGTGTTACAAATGATATCACTCAGTGCTCGGCACTGACCAGACCTGTTTCAGCCTCTGGCTGTGTGCAGAGGTACAGCTTGGCAAAGTGCTCAGGTCCTCTCTGTTTATTGGTGAGGGTTTGGAGCTCAAACTTCTCCCTGCTGGATTGCAAAAGTAGAATTTGGGGTTTTTACTGTGTGTTCTTCTTTTCTTTTCCTGAGTGTACCTGGGAGGGGGGATCCAGGCATTTTTATGTTTATTACGAGCTGTAAGTGATTGCAAGTAATGTGGAAGGATAAAAGATGGGTATTAGAGGCACAAAGGGTACCCAGGTAAGTCACCATTCCCTCAGGTGGGTATAGGATAGAAGGTTCTGCCTCTGGAGGTTACTGCTCTGCCCCAAAGCTGGCCATGCCTCAGTGCAGCCACTCCTGTGTCTGAAAACAAAGGGGCTCTCTGGCCCCTTGGATGATGAACATCACATGAAAACAAGACCTTTCTTGGGTCCTATGATCAATGTGCATTGATCTCAGTGTGCGGGTTTGCACTCAGCTGCTGTAAGGACATTATTTGAATTTGGAAGCAGCATTATATTTTATATAAAATAAAGAAATTCACTTTATTCAGTGTTTAGCTGCCTCCCAGTCTTTTCCAGGGATAAGAATATTATGATTACAACAGCATGAGCTACATGATGCAGACTTTAAATCAATGTAAAGGTGCTGTGGACTAATCTGTTGATTTCCATATGGGAACAAAATTGTATCAGAGAGCATCTTCCTACTGGTGTAATTCCAGGCACAGTGCTGTTTTCAATAATGTAATGATGATAATTGGTGGTTTGAAACTGACAAGGTCAATTTGCTTGGCAGCCATTCATTTGGCAGCCAGCTTGACAACATGAAGGATTGACACAAGATAGGGCAGAGAGATCCTGTCCTGTTCCCAGGTCTAGTAACAGCCCAGGGTTTCTGTGCTGTTCAGTCAACTCCTCTGGCACAACATCTGATTCTATTCTCCAGCCAGGTGTGCCACATGACAGGGACAAACTCAGTTGCATCCCCAAATTGTAAAACTCTCCAGCAGCAGGTTCTGCCAGGTGAGGGAATCAGGCAATGTGCTGCTATTGTTATTCCAGCCTGTTTTACTGGATGTGTGCAGGTTCCCAGTGTGGAGGCAAGATGATCATCTGGTGGATGTTAATGTCTGGAAGAAATACAGGTCCCAGTTCAGCAGTTGTTCTGCTGGTGCTGGATGCTGAGTCCCAGACAGGAATGTTCTGGGAGCTTTCAGCTCAGAGCAGAGGGAAGAGAATCTGCTTTTTTCCATTTCAGCATTTCCCTCCCTCTGCAAGCCCAAACCACTGGCTCTGCACTGCTAACAGGGTTAGATAAGGAGGTAACAACACATTTGTATCCCAATCCACTACAAACTAGGAGCAGGTCTTGCCATTATAGGGTGACCCTGACGTGGGAGTATCTGTACAGCTCGAACCCCACAATCAGTAGAGATTAACAGTAGTAAATCCTGCAAACCATGCAAGGATGGCCCTAAGTAGAGCACTACCCATTTAATTTACAAAGTTTCTAAAACATCTCTGAAATGAAATTATTTTCTGTTCTCTGCCCAGGAAATCAGCACACATTTGTACCCTTTTTGCACTTCTGTGCTCAGGAGGGGAAGTGAGCCCCCTGCTCTTGTAAGTGGAGATTATTTCATCCACAGATTTTGTCCAGTAAAAAGAGATTAATTCTATTTTTGCATGTTAATTTGATTCAGTGCAGGAATCAGTGAAGAAGATGCAACACTGATTTGTTTATGGGGCACCTTGGGGCAGGGGCAGTGCTCATACTGAGCATCTCCAACCCACACACCAGCTCTGCTTCACCTCCAGGCCAAGGGGGCTCTGCTTTCATTTTCCCTCTTAAAATTGCTTCTATGGAAAGCCCTGGAGCAGCTCTGGGAATTCCAGTGCAGTGGAAAATGACCCCCAAGTTGCCCTCTGGACATTCCCTGGGATGGCTCAGTGTGGCACCGCTCCTGCTGGGTGCCCTGCACACACCTGAGCCCAGCTCCTGGCAGGGAGGGCTGTGAGCCATGGGCTGTGCCAGCTCCCAGATCCAAACGTTTTCATGAGTGGAACCCCTTTGTGTTGCCCATCTGGTTGTCAAACAGGACCTGGCTGCGGGCCTGGAGCTGGCACCAGATGAAAAATGTGCACTTTAAACATTTCATACTTACACTGATGGGAATGGGCAATTCCTCAGCACATTTTCTCAACGTTTTTAAAAAATAAATGTCAACCTCAGGGCGAAGCAAGGCAGATTTCAGATTAAAGGAATGGGGTTTGCTTAACTTTTATAAATCCCTTGATCCCAACTTCCTTCATGTTCCTCAACACAACAAACATGGAAAGGCTGCATCAAATGCAACAGGCACTTTTGTCAATGCAAGTTTTTCCTTTAATATGTGATAGAAAGATTTCCAAAATAGATTTTCATAATGGATTCAGGACTTGGCAAGCCAGGGAGAATCTAGTATTCTCCTCAGCAAAGCTAAAGGTTCATGTCAGAAGACCGATAATGCCAGGCAAAAGAGCCTTTTGGTCCCAAGAGAGATAAAATATTCCTTTGTTTGTTTTTCACCCTTAATTACCTTTCCTGTCCTGGTTTAATCCATAGTGCTGAAGCTTGTCAGCACCTATAGCCTTTCCTTTAGGATTGATGTCTTGGGAACAGAAATAGAAGCAGTTTCCACGTGGTGTCTCCCTGTCATGGCTGCTGCCTGAAGCCCGGTGACTTTTCTTTCAAAAGACCCAATTCTATGCCCATATAAATGGAACAAACTTAATTGGAGTCAGGAGCTTTATGTTCCTTAACACCAAGGCTGAGGCTTCCATCACTGAGCCTGATGTTCTGTCACTTGCAATAAAATCTTCCAGATTCTGCTGGGTCTCTCATTTTCCAAAGAAGAAATGTCTCAGAAAGAATGATTGCCTTGGAAAACTTGCCTTGATTTTGACTTAGTAGAATCTTAAGGCTACTTCAGATGTAAATTGTCGAGTTTACAGCTGAAGGGAGAAATTGTTCTGAGGAAGAAAATGAACCTTCTATTTGGAAAATTAGTTCTCAGAAAAAAGCATTGCTCATAGTGTTTTTTCCAAGTGAAGTGATTTCTTGAAACATGCTGTGTGCTTTCCGTTGTGTCAGCTGGCACTGCCACGTACCAGAGAAGTTTCTCAGGTGGCTTCCAAGAAGCTTTTCTGTAGCATCTCTTGGACAGGGCTGTACAGGCAGGTTTGCTCAGCCAAAGTGGGACTTTTAGGATTTCATTTTTTCATGGTTTGGTTCCCTCTATTGTCCTTAGCAGAAGTTTCATGGCAACTTGCAGTGGAGCGGATTTTCAAGCTTGTGTCACGTGAAGTTTCTAAAATGAAAACCTGTGAGCTTTAGTTCTGGAGAGCTCAGCTCAGCATCACAACCAGGGCTCAAGTCAGTCAGGGGGGAGAAGGCTCCAGGGAGACCTCAGAGCTCTTCCAGGGCCTAAAGGGGCTCCAGGAGAGCTGGAGAGGGACTGGGGACAAGAGATTGAGGAACAGGACACAGGGAATGGCTTCCCACTGCCAGAGAACTCGTGGGTCTGGTGCTCTTGAGTGTGGGAGGATACTTTTCAGGGAAACACTGGGAAATATTATACAGATGTCCTTGTTCCTTGTTTTTTGTATTTCCCACTCCTCTTCACTTAAATACCCCTTTAGTTCATGCTGGCATTGACTGATGCAAACAGAGAGAGAGAGTATAACTCCTGGAAAGCCTGCAAGATGCTGGTGCCAGACAATGCATTCTCATAATGCTCATGCAATGTATAACCAGACCTCTGAATATTTTTTAAAGGCCATTTGTGAATAGTGAGGTGAGGACATTTTGCGTTTGGGCAGTCAGAAGCTTTAGAAAGGTGCTGCAAGGGAAGATGTCAACAAAAGCTGCTGCAAAGTTGTGCTTTCACTTCACAGGGCTTTGAGGAGATGCATTCTTGGGCCTGGTTCATGTGGGCTCATTTCTCTGACTCAAATTCACTTTGAATTTGGGCATCAAAGGGATTTTCAAATTCTAGGTCAAACTCATTAAAAACCCTGAATCTCACCTGGTTTCAGCTCTGTAAATGACAAGAAACAGTAAACCTGCTGCTCTGCTTTGGATACCAATCCATAAATCACAGGGTGGGGGTATTTGAAGCTTGGCCCAGAACCTCTCTGTCCAAGAGCCAGTTGTTGCTCCAGGAGTTCATGACTTTGTTCTAGGCAAGCTCACAGATATGGGGAGGTTTAGTGGCACATGGAACACGTCAGATTTTTTGGGAGATTGCAAACATAGCACCCAGCGTTTGGATTGGGGATTTTGCTAGCAGAAAGCTGCATCTCTGAGACTGAGCCCAGCTGCCTAACCAAAGAGTTTTCTAGAGGTAAAAATCCCAAGCATCCCTTCCCTGTGTCTCTGGGGAGCCAGGGAAGCACAGGGACCCCTCTTCCAGCTCCCCCCTGGCTCCTCCCAGAGGAATGGGGGCTTTCCCGGAATTCCTGCCTGCCTGTGGTTCCTTAGCCAGTCCTGCAAAAATGTATTTTTTATTGAATGTTATTCTAACCATAAAACCTTTAAGTTATTCAAATACTTTCCTTTGTACCATAGACATCTGAGACTATGAGACATTAACAAGTAAATGTACTTTTTTCCAACTGCTTCGATCTGCTGAGGAGTTTTCTTTGGACTGATCTGCCCTTGCCATGTAGCAGAGGAAACAAGCCTGGGATCTGATATCGGATCTCCTCAGTGGCTGTCTCCCCAGATTGGAGGTGTAGGTGTGTTTTACTTTGAATTCAAAAAGAGACTTTATTCCTTGGCAACTCCTTTGCTCACACAGGATCCAGAGATGTTCAAAGCCAAGAGATACCATTCTGATTCTCTTTGAATCCTCTAGTAAGCCTCTAAGCCTAGCAGGAGTAGAGCACGTATTTTAGTAAGATTCAGCTGAAAGATTTCAGAAGATAGAATTCAGCCTTTTCCATAGTTATTTTATAATTAATATAATGAGCTCTTTGACTCTTGCCACCTCATGTCTGCACTCAAGCCACTAGAGCTGGCTTTATAGTCACTATATTTTTGTTATTTTTTTTAATAGCCTCACCTGTAATTGTCTCCCTGTTGAATTGTGTCCTAAATTGCAAAATGCAAGAGAGTGTTCCTGCACCAGATCAGTTATGAGAGACAGAAAAGGCACTGGAAGAACCAAATCCATTATTGTAGTTTGGGGTATGAGGGGGCACACCCCAAATTTCTTCTGCATCTCATAGAAAGATTGACCTGGTAAAAGATATACCTGAATGGTTTGGTGGTCCCTAAGTCAGAGACCTGATTTTCTGACATGCTGAGCCTCTTGGGAGGCATCCAAATCAGTTCTTTTTAGAAACCTGGGAGTGCAAGCAGGTGTTTTCAGGAGTCACCTTCATGGAGGACAGGTACACAGGAAGGAACTGGGGAATTGGGTCTTAATAACCGACCTTCTTCACAACAGTGACAGAGCAGGTGTTAAAAACTGAGTGTAAACAAAATGACAAATTATCATTTCAGGAAGGGTTACTGCTCCTGGGTATCACAGAGCTGGCTCAGAGTATTTAACAGAAGGCCTTAAGCTGAATGTGGGAGTTTGGGTTTACCCCAGAAATCCTGGGAGATCATGAAGGTGACAGAACTTCAGCAGATGCTGCATACGGTGTTCAGTGGTGGCCACTGCTCTTTTCTCAGACATAGGACAGGTTTAACCGTGAAGGCAAATTTTTCCCTCCAAGAGAACTGGAAGTAGAGCTCTAAAGTTACAGCTCAGAGGCCTTTGCAGTGTTAGATTTTCTTTGCTTTTCATTCAACTGAGGTTTTTTATATGTTGTGTAGGAAGTTCAGTGTGTTTAACACTTGATTCACTCTGTATAACACCTGATCATTTGCATTTGACTTTTTTGCCACCTCTCCAATGGGAAGTGTTTGAATTTTTAAAATTTTTTTTCCAGCAATTTACTTACTCAAGTGCTACCATAACAGATAGAAACTATTGCTTCCCTTTGATCCAGGGTGGTGTTTTGTAAAGTCTGATTACAGCAAGGTCTTTAATTTCAAGCCCTACAGTCTAGGGCCTTTTACCACATAACCCTGACACAGATCTTGACACTAACCCTCTAATTATTTTTCACACCACAAATGTTAATATTTACCAGGTAGAGTCAACCTCCAAACCACAGAGCGTGGTTTGCGTTGTTGGTGGTATGAATTATACATCAGCTAAATAAAAATGTTAACCTTCCAGTAACATAATTAGATAAACAGATCTCACTCCTGAGCACAGCTCAAACAGGTCTGTAAACGCAGAAAAGTTTCTGAATTCCCTCACACGAGACAGAGCTGCCGGGACCTCGAGCCCAAATCACACACCACAGGGTCTGAGCGAGCTGTGGCTGTGGGGAACCTCTGGGGCTGGAGAGGCACCAGGACCAATCCTCTGTGCACAAGCTCCCCCTGATGGAAATGAAAAATACTAAACAGCACCTTTTTCACTCCCGACTCGGACAGGACTCAGAGCTGGTTCGTCTGAAGCCACTGCTCGTGTTCTCACACTCAGCGTTTGAAATGCAGATGATTTTAAGGAAGTGGCTGCTGCTCCTCTGACACACGGAAATGATTGATGGCTTGTGTATGTTCGTGCACAACATGGTTTGGGCTGCTTTCACATTGGGAATTTCTTGTGGCATCCTGTCAAGGAGGAAGGGAAGAGAAGCTCTCTGTGCTTTGAGAAGGACTGAGGTGTCACAGTGAGAGTTGTGGCCCTGCCCAGACACCCCAGCAATCCCCCCTGGGCATCCCTGGCAGCTCTGTCCAAAGGCTCCTGGAGCTCTGGCAGCCTTTCCCTAGGCAGCCTGGGCAGTGCCCAGCACCCTCTGAGGGGAGAAACTTCTCCCAAAATCCAGCCTGAGCCTGCCCTGGCCCAGCTCCAGCGACTCCCTGGATCATGCTGCTGGCCAGAAGAGTGAAGAGATCAGAGCTGCTCCTCAGGAGGATGTTGAAGACCACAATGAAGTCTCCCCTCAGTCTCTTCCAGCTGAACAAACCAAGTCCCCTCAGCTGCTCCTCTCCAGACTCTTCCCCATCCTCATGTCCATCCTTTGGACACTCTCTAGTGTTTCTTTATATTCTGGCACCCAAACTGCCCCAGCACTGGAAGTGAGGCTGCCCCAGCCCAAAGCAGAGCTGGACAATCCCTCCCTGGGCAGGCCTGATGTCCCCAGGACAGGGATGTCCCTCCTGGCTCCAGGGCACTGCTGACTCCTGTTCAACTGGCCATGGACCAGGATCCCCAGGTCCCTTCCTGCAGCAGAGGGGAAGAAAGTGTAATTAATACCAGAGCCAAAATATGGCTAATACACACCTTGTTTCAGTGCAAGTTTTGGTGGATAATTACTTTCCCCTAATTGTGTAGAAGTTAAAATTATTTTCAGCATTACCCTCCAGTATGTGACAAAATGAAAGAGGCTCCTGCACCAGTGGAATTGTTCCCTTCTGCAAGCAGAGTCTGAAGAACCCCTTGGTGCTGTAAATATGGCCAGGGATGGTTGCTGGGGTCGGCGGGGAGGTCACAGGCCTGGGGACCCTGCCCAGGAGGGGTTTCAGGGCAGGACAGCGCTGAGGTGCCCGGCCGTGCCCGGCGCTCGGCAGCCAAGGCAGGCTCATTACTCCTGACATGCTTCCCTCAGCACCAATCATTTTTCCATTTCAACAACGGCTGTTTACAGCAGCTGCTGCCTTATGTTTGGTTTGATCCTGGTCCAGATTTTGCAAGTGATTAAAATGCTGCTAATAAAGATATTTTAACTGGGATTTGCATGTTGACTTGCCTTTTCCAGCTACAAAGACCTCAGCACCTCTGCTCTCTGTGGCTGCCTGGCGTGGCTGCCTGGCCACTCCAGGGGTGACCTGGTGGCCTCCATGCCAGCAGTGCAGCTGCAGGCAGACTGTGCTCCCCTCTCCGGGAGCAGCAGGGAGTGTGGGGAGCTGCTGGATTCTGGATTCTGAATTCTGGAAGGGATCCCGGTGCCCTTGCATGTGCATGACGGGGAGATTATCTTACACACATTCCCTTGTATGTTCCCCTGCTTTACCACATACTCGGCTGATTTCTGCTGGAATATTGTAATTGCATTCATATGCTCTAATAGCAAGGGCAGTTACAAATATTTCCAGATAAACCCATGCCAGTGCCGAGGGCTCTGGTGCAGCCTTGTAACCCCAGCTCCGCCAGACACTGGCTTACGGAACAAGGAGATTTTCCTGCCTTTCTCAAAGGATGCTGTAGTGCAGTGGGCAGCAGGTTTGCAGCATCCCTGCTGGAGGCGGCGTGGCTCTCACCCCTCGCTCCATCGGCGCTCGGAAAGCTCGGGCGGTGTGCTGGCAGAGCGCAGGGAGCAGCTGCCAGCGAGCCCGGGTACCGCAGCATCCCTGCAGGGGCTCGGGAAGGCTCTGCCGGTGCCGGGGGCTGCCTGGCGGGAGGGAGCGCAGCAGCAGAGGGTGCTCTGGCTGCACCGGCCGGGTACAGCCCGGGCAGGGGGTGCCGAGCACAGCGAGCAGCAGGAGCAGCTCCGCTTCCCCGCCAGCCGCCCTCCCTTGTGCCCGCTTCTCCCCAGCCCCTCCCTCCGGCCGTGGAAACGCTCCCTTCTGGACTGGGGAAAAAAAAAAAAAAAAGAGAGAGCGAAAAAGAGGGGGAAAAAGAGCTTTTGGGTGAGTGCCAGTGAACAGCGAGGGGCTCGTGGGTTGGCATCTGGACGTGACACTCGAGCAAACCAGTTCCACAGTGCTCAGTGTGAGTCAGGCATTTTTAATTACTGGTACATGAGAAAGCGAAGCTCATGGTGGGTTTTGTTCAGCCCTTCATTCATGCCTGCAGCTCCAGGGTCATGTTATTGACTTGGCTTGAATGACCCCCAGTACACAGTCCCTGCTAGAGAAATAAACAATATGCTCATGCCAGCCCAATGCAGAGGGAAATGAATAAAAATGTAAGGAGAGAGAAAACTCATGACAAATAAAGGTTCAAAATACTGTTTAATGAACACACTGCTGATGTAACTGCAATTGGAAATTCCCGCTGAAGCCTGCATGGTTTGCTAGACAAAGCCCAGGATTAAGATTGGGTTTCTGTGGCAGATTATCTGCTCTTTTTATATCACCTCACATCTCCTTCCTCTCTTTCTTTTTGTCTGTCACACTCAGTTAGCTTGTAAACCCTTTAATTCTGCTCTGCACATATCCACAGCCTGCCTGGATGGAGACCTGACTTGAATTATGCCTTGAACTGCTCATACAGTGCTAATTACATTAATAATAATTGACTTGACTGGGCTTTGGATCAACCTCTGGAGGAACACATTTGCATTTCATTACTTACCCTGGTTTTCTGCATATGTTTGCAGAGGCTGGAGGGCCTGGAAGGGGCCAGTGCAGCCACCAGGAGGACCCCTGGGCAGTGGTGTGGGACACAGGTGCAGCCTGTGGGAAAGCAGGACCCGTTTTGGGTGATTTGTGCTGGGATTCTGGGCGATGTCACTGTCTGGCAGTTCCAGCTGATGTGAAACTTGTGAGGCCCCTGCCCATGAGGGGACCCAGGCAGGTTAAACAGGTTGTTTTTCCCCTTCTCACAACAGGGTCTTCATCTCCTGAATTCTCAGAATTAGAGCCAAAACCAGATGTTTTAAGTTTGCTCCATCAGGATTTGGCAGGCTGTGGGCAGCCCGTGCTGTTCTGGGTGTCAGTTAATCCAAAGGACAATGACTACATCAATCCAGGTGAGGGATTTGTTGATTCAGTGAGTGTTTTGTTGACATGGAATTGTTGGGTCAGATACTCACACCTGAATTCCTTCTGTCTCCCTGAAATACCTCAGTCTCTGAGCTGCCTTGTGGGAACGTGTGACTCCCTGAGTAAGCAATGGAGAAGGAGACACATCTCCAGAGACACTTCTAGCCTGGTGGACACAGACTCTGTGGCAAACAAGGTGCTGCAGAGTGCATCCACACCAGACAGTCTTGCAGCAGTAATATCATCTGTGAGTGTCAGCAAAGGCTGGAGGTCTTTGGGGTTTGGTTTGCAGCATGCATACAAACCCTGCTCTTTGATATCCACATTGGTCCAGGGGGAAAACTGCTGGGAAAAACCTTTGATTTCAGCATTCTGAAGGAACATATGTATGTGCCAGTTCCCAGGACAGAGCGAAAGCAGGGAAGTCAAGGCATATTACAAACAAGACATAAGGAGAAATAAGAGAGGTAAGGAAGAAATGTGAAGACAGAAATATTTAGCAATTTTTCTTTCCTACAGTTATACCTGGGAATCACCTCAAAGCCAAAGGGAAGGCCTGAGAGTGCACAGGAGATGTTTAAGGCATAGCAGAAGGAAATAATGAGTGACAGTGTTTGTGGGGCATCACTGTGCACCCCAGGTAGGTGTGGGAAGAACAAATACATGGAAATGGAGGGGACAGCAGTGGCAAACAGTCATCAACAGGATGGAAAGGAAACAAGAACCTCAGTGCAACAAATGAGACTTATTTTTCTCCAATGAGTCATGACTAAGAACATTATTTCCTTTCACATTAGAGAACTGAATTTCTACAGAGTTCCTTTTCTCATTCAAATGAGGACACATCAGTTAGGCTCTATGCTGGAAACATGGATCAAAACCTTTATTTAAGGCCTTCTCCTGGCTTTCCTGGATGCTTCCTGAAGGAATAGTCTAAGCAGTGCCTCAGGGACCCAGGAGACTGGAAAATGTGTGGAATGTGATGCCTATTTTATGTTTAATAAAATCAGATACTTTGTCATTTTAAACCTTTGAATGTTTGTGGCTGTTACTCACTAAAGAAAGGATGCCAAAGTCTGTGCAGATGTCCCAGAACTGGTCATGCTGGTGTCTGGAGCTGAGAAGTTAAATTAACAGATTATCCCTTTTGGGGTAATTAAAAAGCATTTGTTGGTTTGGCCACCTTCTCTCATATCTTGATTTTCAAATTCTCATTAAGCTCATAAAATAGGCTGACATCCTGCCTGCTCCATAGCCAACAGAAGATACATTAAGTCTGTATTTCATTAGCTAACAATATATTGACCTTATCATATGGCAGTTTCTGGATATTAACATTTAGCCCCTCTTATCTCTGGTACATTCTCCTAAGGATCCTGATGTACTTTCAAATAGAGTCAATTTAATCCCACTGTCCTTTTGTGTGCTAAAATTGTATTGCCATCCTTGTCACACACATCAAAGAACTGTACATTGGGGAGCATTCCCATAACCCTCAAAATCTGTTGCAAAGCATTTTACAATGTGCAGATTTTAATATCACTGTGGCATTCACTGAAATTGAAATCTGCTGAAAGGTTTGGAAATTGTTCATTAAGAAAACACTATTCTGATGAGATAAACTACTTCATTGGGAATTACAAACTTCTACAGTGATTTTACTGATTATCTTAAGTAAAAAACCTTATGCTAATTCTTCCTGATGTCCAGCCTGACCCTCCCCTGGCACAGCTCGAGGCTGTGTCCTCTTGTCCTGTCACTGTTCCCTGGGAGCAGAGCCCAGCCCCCCCTGGCTGCACCCTCCTGTNGTGCATTCTGGGCATCTCCCTGCCCGTGGGCACTCAGAGGTAAGGACAGGCTGCAGGGTAAGTGCAGAAGGGCTTCGATCCCATCTCCAGGTGGAATGGGAATATTTTTACAGTGTATTTTATCTCCCTTTCATGAACCAGCCTTTATGGCTGCACTCACCTCGTCCTTGAGAATGCCTCTGAGGCTGAATTTGTCAATTGCTTGCTGCAGGAGAGCCCTAGAGAGCATCTCCATGGCACTCCATCTGCTCCATCCTCAGGGGAATATGAGAGCATCCTGCCCTTGAAGTGACCTCTGGCCACCTCCGTGTGCGATGTGCCAGGCCCCTCCTGGGGGCACTCCAGGCAAAGGGAATGGCATCAGCAGCACCTGAGCCAGGGGTGCCTCTGGAGCAGCACCTCTCATGCAGGGATGGCTTTATAAAATGTCCCCAACGTTTAACAGGTGCTCCCATCTCTCTCTTGTGCTTTTGAGAGCTGTCACAAGAGCCCTGAGAGAATTATGGGTCTTCATCTGGAGGGGTATGGATGGTCATGGTGTGATCGTTATCACAGAATCCCAGATGGTTTGGGTTGAAGGAACCTCAAAGCTCATCCAGTCCCACCCCTGCCATGGGCAGGGACACCTCCCACTGTTCCAAGGTGCTCCAAACCCCATCCAACCCTGGCACTGCCAGGGATCCAGGGGCAGCCACAGCTTCCCTAGGCACCTGTGCCAGGGCCTGCCCACCCTCCCAGGGAACAATATATTCCCAAAGAGAAGGACTGGGGAAACAGCTGCAGAGAAGTGACCAGGGGCATGACCAGGTATGAGAATGGAAACAAAGCTGACAAGGGAGGAGGTTGAGGATGACCATTTCTTGTTTTAGGATAGAAACACTTCTATCCAGGATCCACCAGCTCCAGGCAGCCTGTTGTAATGCAGGAGCAGGTCCTTTTTGCTAAGAGAGCAGAAGGTAGAGCAGCAGGTTGCCTAGCTGGGACCACTGCCTTTAAAGGGCCTAATACCAAGCTCTTCTTGGCCGCAGAGCAGCAGCTGTCTCCAGCCAGCTGTGGGGCTTCATCCAGCAAAGATGAAATGTGGACATTTCTTGCCAAGCAAATAACTTCCACCTGGCAGCCACTAAGTGCCTACCTGTGTTTGCTGCTCGTCCTGACACAGGACCATGAGTTGTAAATGATCCTTGATTCCTCTGAGGAAGTGTCCTACTCTCACTCACAGAGCTGAGAGAGAGCACCAATGAATCCTTTTTGTGGTTGCAGGGTGTAGGGGACAGGTCTTGTTCACCAGGGAGTGGCAGAGCCGTGTGGGGCTGGAGCATCCCCAAACCCTCCTGGGTCTGGGGCTTGGGGCCGCTGTGTTCTCTGCTGCCACTGCTGGGCTGTGCTGATCCAGCAGGGCTGTGGTGCCACAGAGCCCCGAGCTCAGATCACCCCAGCAGACCCCCAGGCAAAGCACACCTGATTATTGAGCTATTTCCCCTCGGCAGCAAGCCGTGCAAGAGTTCATTGGGCAGCATGGAGACGTGTGACTTGCAGGTACAGAACAATGCAAAATTTGTTCTTACAGTGTAAGTCGATTTCCATGTACAAACCCTCCTCTCCTCGTGCCACACTATATCAGCCTGGAGCCGTGGAAATCATGTGCTGTTAGGAGCCTGTGAGAGATTTATGCCACGGGAACAATGGAAGCCTGTTGTTCCGATGAGATGATATACGCTGAATGTTTTCAGACTATATATTTAACTAGAAAAAGTTTCAGAGCTCTGATATATGCAATAGAAGACTCATTATGCTGTACAGATTTGTACTCTCCCTAGTCTGATCTGATTGCACCTCTACATCATCTCCTGCTGTCAGTGCCTACTGGAGTGCTCGGAGCTTGGGACTAATCCAGAAGGGAGGGAGAACATCCAGGAGGGAGTGTGGGATTTTCTGCTGATTGACTGGAATGCAGCGTGAGGCTGCGTATGCTGCACTGAGGGGACAGGTTTGGAGAGGGCTTTAGCTCAGCCTGGGAGCTGGGACAGGTTTGGAGAGGCTTTAGCTCAGCCTGGGACCTGTAAGTGGGACAAATGGGAGAAGAAAACCCCATCACTCAGTGTATTTGTTTAAAATATAAGTGTACATAAAAGCAGTTGCCTAGGCTGGTGACAGTTTCAAGTGCCACACTTGGGCCATTCTATTCCTCAGTCTGCCCACCTGAAGAAGTTATTTAGCAGCTCTTAACTACCTCAGGAGCTGCTCCTGACACAGCAAAGCCATGGGCATGAGGTATTCCAGTATCCTTGGAAAGAAGTTGCTCATTGGTTTTTCTTTTAAGAAAACTTCTGGAGAGGCTTGGCAGTGTCCTGGGACAAGAAGAAATTCTTGGCAGGTGCCTCAGGGCAGCTCAGTGCAGGCCTTGTTCCCTTTTGCTGCTGTGTGTAAATGACAGGCTGGATGGGGACTGCAGGGCTCCCAGGCTGATCAATGGCCATGATGTCATCCCCAGCTGGGACATATTTTACAGAGGATTGCACTTGTCCCTTCCCTCACGTTCCCAGGGTTCCTGTAAGTATGCTGCAGGCCAGTAATGAGCACGTTTGAGCAGCAGAGAGCCAAACCAAGCTCTCCCAAACCCTTTGGCACCTGGAGCTCATCCCAACAGGGCAGCTCCAGCTCAGTCCTGGTCCTGGCAGGCACTGGAGCCTGGAGAGCTGCTCTGCTGTGACACTGGGACAGGGCCATGAGAACTTTCTTCTTCACAGGTACCTACACAGGGTCTGCCACCAGGGCTACACAGCTGGGGAACTGCAAGATATCCTGGCAATATGTGGCTGAGACACCACTGAGCATTACTCAGGCACTCTAAATGGAGTGTTGTTAATAAGTTTCATCAGCAAATGCTTATCGTATTTTAAAGGTTTTTTTTCAAAAGCAGTTTTCCAGATTTGATGGAATTTTACCCTTCAGGTCACCCATTTTGTCAAAATCCACCTGCACTCCCTTCTTAAATTTGGTTTTGGTCCATCACGCATTACAAGATTCAAAAATAAGGGCCATAATTTTTTTCAGAACTAAGAATATAACTCTTAATTATTAACTTTCTTCAGTACTTAAGTTTTCTCCTTCAAAAGCCTGCTGGGAACCAACAGTATTAGGATGACACAGACAAATTTTAGCCTAGAAAAAAATCAGTCTGTGTGCATCCAACCGTCATTGTCCACACTATTTGAAATGAGGAGTAGATCTGAGGACTCGTAGATCCCACTATTTTCACTATAATCGGAAATAATTTATTGTAAAGTTGTTAAATGTGACCTCCCAGGTTGTTCCCAGGCTGTCACTTGAAGAGCTGTAGCAGCTTTTCTCTCTCAGTAGTTTTAAATATTTTGAATTAAATTGCCTAGTTTTAGAAGCCAGCATGTGCAGATGGGAGAGCAGACTGTGGCCTGGTGAAACGAGGAATATTGCTGGGATGGGAAGTGCAGGGAGACGGGCTGACCTTGTTTGCTTCTCTCAGGAGCCGTTTGAAGGCCTGAGCTCTGGACACTTTCTGCTTTCCCGAGCCTGTGTGAATCAGCAATGTGTTGGGAGCCTTATTTTTAGAGAAAAGGAAAGCTGGACTTTTCAAGCAGCTCATCTTTCAGCTGGGAACACGAGAAAGGGGCGAGATTCCCAAAAATGCTGGGCAGCCTTTGGAGAGCTGAGCCGGCAAGCCCCAGGCCCCGCGCTCTGACTTCATGTGGATCCTGCTGAAGAGGGGAAATTTGAGCTGAGCTGTGTTGAAAATCTGTCCAACCCAAGCATTTTAAAGATATTTAGGCCTTGTTCCACTCACTGTTGCAAGACTTGAGTGAGACAGGTTATAGGTTTCAACTCCCTTGAAAGTGGTGGCAGTGAAACATCGAAGCCTGCTCTAAAGCTCTGCATCTTCATCAAGGATCTTTAAAACCAGGCTGGAGATTATTTGCCTAAAATCATGTGGATTCAGGGTTGTTTTTTTAATTGCAAGACTATTTAATTTCCTTATAGACAGACACAGCTTAAAATAATGGGATGAGAAATAAAAAGAATTCTATGATTCTCTTTAGAAATTCCTTAAAATCTGTGAATATGGCAGAGGCTGAGGTGTGACCTGTTCTGCTGTGCTTCTGAGAGATAACCAAGCCTAACAACTTGTCTTGGCTCCTGGTTTCTCCCTGAAAGCCTGGACTTTTGGTTTGGAAAAGATAATATCCTAACCATATGTCTAATGATTGATTCCTCTGGATGTATGTTCAGTGTGTTCCCCCTCTTAAGGGAACGAACACGGATGTGGTTGACTCAGCAGCATGGGAACACTCATTTAATCAGTGTTTTTAGTCAATATTTACTAATAAGACAAAACAACTTTTTGCTCTGTGGGGAATATAACATTGTATTTCCTAATATAACAGCTTATAAAATCCTATGTTAACCCATTACAGTTTCTCCTCATGCATCACTAATACAAACAAAAATCAGTTTCTTTAAAATGTCACTTGAATTTGAGCTATTAATAATATTTCTGTAGAAATTTTCTAATGAATAATTTTTAATCAGCAATTATATTTACTTCAGCTTAATGCTTTGGCCTCATCATTAATATATGGTAGAGTATCATTTGTGAGGCCCAACAAGTTTTAGTTAGAATTGGACTCCTTGGAGAGCTGTAGTGTGGGGTTTTCAAGATAATCTTGCTCATGTGAACTCCCATCCTCTGTTCCTGGACGGGCAGCAGCCTCCAGTGCCTTTTAGACTTGCTTCTTAACTTGCTCTGCTGTTGTTGCAAAGAAAAGCAATGGCAGGAGAATATCAAAAGTGCAGGAGAGTCCTGATGGATCCACACTGCCCACCCTGAGAATATTACAGGCATTGGTACAGATCCACTGCTCCTTTTTTTGGTTTTTATTTGCAAATTTTAAGGGTCTTGGTATGTGCCAGACTGCACCAATGTCCAGCTTAGCATGAGAGCTGGGGAAAGATGCATTTTACCCAGAAATACAATTTGGTGTTTGACTCAGCCATGGCCCTCTCCTTCAGCTCTGATACATCAGCCCTGTGCATGCTGCATCAGGTGAGAAAGATCTCTCCCCTTCCCTTGCCCTCCCTCCCTGTGAAAGCCACCCTGGTGCAGCCCCCAAACTCTCTCTGTGGGAAAGTGGAGCAGCTTATCCCTTGTGTAGGGAAATATAAAGCTGCAAATCAAGGTTGTGCCTGGGAAATAACATTAAATGTGAAAACATGCTGGGGTAGCCAACTCAGTTTTGGATCCCTCGATCTAATCTTGGAATTTTTACAGCCAGTTGCATTCAGCAAAGCATCCCTGGGATGTGCTGTGTGCAGCTCCAGTGCTGGGAAATAGATGTTTGCAGACTGAAATGAGGGCTGCTGGAATGAATCTCCATGTGGAATAGGAGTCCCTGTGAGTGCTGGATTTGGGTGGTGCCATCCAGGTCTGCTGTTGTCCCCTGGATCTGGAGACACCTCCCCGAGTGCTGCAGAAGAGTGGGAGATTGGGCAAAACAATGGCAAGGCCACAGCAAGAAGCAACATGTGCTCTTGGGGAGCACAAGTCAAGTCATTCTTGTCATCAGACATCCCAGTCACCTGCCAGGATACCTGGGGGAGAAATTAGGGCAGCCAAACACGTATTGTTTCTTTTGTTGGAAGTGCCAAGCTTGGTGGAGATGAATTGGCCATCTGTTCCCTCCCAGCCACGCTCTGGCAAGCCGTAAAGCTCCTTTTTATACCTTGCCACTTTCCATCAGTGCTAACAAAAGTCAGGGTGAATTGTTTGGTTTTTCCTCAGAACATTCTCCCCTTTGACAGTGTGCAACCAAGAGCCTTTTTCCACAAAGTGTTCTCCCTGTGGCCCCACCGTGTTTGCACAAGACATTCAGGTACCTTATCTCCGAGTGGGAGGGTAACCAGACACCTCTTCAGGCCTGAAACCCAACCCCTCAATGGACTGGCCAACAAAGAGCTCTTGTCCAAGCAAACACTGTTCATCCTGGTGTCAGTCCTTGGCTGCCACCAGCCCCACGCCTCACCCTGCAGGACAGGCCACAGCTCTCCATTAGGGCTGGGGTCATGGCCTGCTCCCACTGTGCTCCTTTCATGGCCCAAACGAGTCATTAGTCACATCCTAATTAATGTGAGGGCTGCAGGGGCATCCTCTGACAATCTTTGGGAGCTGTGGAGTCCCCCAGTGCCTGGATGCTTGAGTTCTTCTTGTATCTGAAAAAGTGTGTGTGATTCCCTGTGCCAGTCATTGTCATCCTTTGTC
>VYZP01068987.1:0-26231 GCA_013400635.1 Hypocryptadius cinnamomeus | reverse complement strand
GTTCCCCAGCTTCCCCCACAGAAAAAGAATGATGTGCACAGAAAAAAACCCAACACATTGCTTAGTTTGCACACTTGCACATCGGGATGGGGAAGCTATGAGCATGTACTCGGTTTATGTTTTCCCTCACAGTGACAGAACACACAGAGAAAGGGAAACTCAGCTCTGATTCATGTAGAAACATACAGCATACAAAATAAACCACTAAAAATTCTCCTTCCCTATATTGTCTAATTTGAGGCTCTCCAAAACATGCAGGTGAGTAATCAACTTCTTAATAACTTTATTGGAGCCATGGGACAATGAAATAGATGATTACTATCTACATTTTGTCATTTATATGCTACCTGGCAGTGTGCTGCATCCCATACCTAAAAAGCCACAGGAAATACTGTTATATAACTTTTTCTCACTTAGGTCTTCGATCCTTAGTCTTTTTTTTTTCTTTCTTTTATCTCTCCTTTCATCAACTCTAACCAACAAATCTCTTCTACTCTTTCTTACTTTCTGCTTGAGGCTTTATCATTAATAAATTATATTCAGCTTAGTTTGCAGTGATACTGGACTGCATGTGGAGGATAAGAAAGTGGAAAGGTATGGTGACAACCAATGCAGGCATTACCTGGAATCTTCTCTGCTGGGCCCTGAATGATACGACAACAAAGAAATCTTAGCTTACACAGAGATGTGTCCAAGACCTCTTGGACATAATCTGTTTCCAGTAATGCCCTGCCAGGTGATTTCTCACAGGAGGTTTCATTTTCTGCTTGAAGAGGGAGATTTTTTCAAGCTTAAATAGTGGTCCCAATGAAACCTCTCTTGAAAAACAGTTTAATAATTCCATGGAAGAAGAAGTTGGTGGGCATCCTGAGCATGGATTCTTTTTTTTCACAGTACTCAGGATTTGTGCAATTAATAGGTTGTTAAAGGTTAATTGCACTTCAGTACTTGTCTTTCCTTAACAGCAGTCTGTATTTATGTCATCATGAACGAGGATGTCAGGAGCTTAAGAGAACAGCCTAATTTTCCAAACATTTCTTACAAAAATAAGTTGTGCAGACCAAAGCTGTCCAATAACTGAGAGTTCCACAAAGATCAGAAAACAAACAAAGCATTCCCATTGAGGAGTGGTTTCAAACAGGTGGGAGGGCAAGGCCTGTGTATTTGGCTATTTTTGTACTGTCGGAACTGGGAGTACATCCCAGATCCAAATTTGGAGCACCTCCATGGGACCATGGATGTATCCATCCCCTCCTCCTTCTCCTCTTTGATTGCCAAACTGGCAATCACACTGCTGCAAAGCCCCGAGCTTTGTATGCAGCCATTGAGTACTTCTCAGGGAATTAGAGGGTGGCAGTTGTGTGGGATGGGGGCCAAATACTCTCCTCTTATAGGAACACAGCTCTAATTATAAAGCTAGATGTTTTGTCTTATTTACACAGGTATTTCACTAGGAGCAATTAGTGCTTGTAGAGTAGCTTCAAAGTTAAATGTATAGATGAGAGCCAAAATTAGGATCAGAATTTAATATACAGAAAAAACAACTCTGTAACTTAGTATATTTATGGGTGTAATTCTCTGAGACCACATTTGTTCCTGTACAACTCTGTTCAAATCAATAGAATTACACTAGGGATTAATTCACAATTTAACCACATTGAAAATAAGTATAATGTCTTATGACTATAATATTTTCATTTTCCATGGGGAGAAATTTGCCAATATGTAATATAGTCTCATGTACCTGATTGCACATTACCTCCAAAATCTGCTAGAGCCTGCAAGAACGGTAAAGCTGAAGAGACCATGCTGTTTAGGTTGGAAAAATGCCAGCTGCATCATTGGCTGAACATCCAGTCTGCCTTTGAAATGGATGCACAAAAGTCATGTTCAAATAATATGACATATGTTGATTACTAGATCTTAAAACCTCTTGGTTGTTTCAGGAAATATCTTTGTGTGAAGAAAAGGGGCCCCAGTCCTAAAGAGGGCCATGACAGCTACAGTTTCTGGTGACTTAACTAGGTACTGGAAGTGCAGCACTGGAAGCAAAAGGATTTGTCATTGTCACTTTAGTCTGGCACATGCTTGGAGAAGTTTCTTTAGAACCATTAGAATCAGAGACATATATAGAACTCTCACTGCTTGGTCCTAACAGAGGTCTTTAAGACTGTATGACCTATTTGTTTTCTGAGTTCATGGTCTAGAATGAGCAGTAATTCTTTAAAGGATAAAAGCATAAAATACTAGGCTCCTGATGAAAGGGTAGACCTATATCCCTTTATTTTCACCAGTCTGAGCTTCCCAAGTATTTTAATTAAAATATGACACAAAAATATTTTAAAGAGCTGGAAAATATTTACAGTCCCTCAAATGTTCTTAGGATATTGTAGTTTGTATTTTCACAACACCTCTTAAGAGTATTTTAGTTTGGTTTTCCACTACAACTAGAAGTACATCATTTCTTGATTTAAAATAGAGCTTTGGAATCTGAAGCTTCTCATGTTTTCATTCAGAAATTTTTTTTGCATAGTCTGATATCCTACTCTCCTCCAATGCTAACTTTAAAACATTCAGAGCATTGTTTTAAATATTCAGTTTGTTTCAATTATTGCAGGCTTTGATGGTACAAAGAAAAGAAATAGAAGTAAAGGAATCTCATGAATTTGTTTTCTCATTCAAAAGTAAGTTTTCAATGAAAGTTACACTTTTAGAATCAGTTCTGCAATAAGTAAATGGGACTATCCAGGGAATAATTGCTACTGATAATGAGGGACTATGTTGAAACAGGTGATTTGATCCCAGGCTTCAAGTAATTATGGATATTTTAATGCTTATTTGCTTATTATGCAGTGCTAAAAGTCTTGTCTTCTGAATTTTTATACCAGCTCTTGCTGTCTGCTAAAACATCTTCTCTGCCTTTCTTATACACAATTTATATGCTACATCTTTACCTCACAGATTTGCTCTCCAGCCAGGTGCCACCACCAGTTTAAGAAAGGTTTTCCTCTGTGGTACAAGTAGCTCTTGTAGCATGTAGATCTAAATGTCATCACATTGCAGCATTTTAGCACGGGGTGATGATATTCTGTTTTGACACAGTGTCATCACACTGCATCCCAGTAGGAAGATGTTTTGACACAAAGTGCTAACAAAACATCAAAATGTTACAAATTGCTCTTTAATATTCATGTGTGCTGTGATGCCTGGAGCATACTAACTGATAATAGCAAGCCAGAGGACCAGTAAAGATTGCTGTTATTATATTTCTTGAATTTTTACACAAACAAGTTCCTACTAAAAATTGCTGCCTGGGTGAAGGTGAACACATGTCCTCCATAAGGACTATCAAAGAGGACGTTACAAACTTTGCATCTTAATTTGCAGGAAAAAAAGCCCTAAACCACAAACTCACCTCAAACCTTCTTTCTTGCCTCTTTTATTTTGTTTTTACAATGTACAAAGAAAAATTAACTGATGGTCAGAAACAGCAGCATGGAAGAAGTATGACCCTAATCTGAGAGACTGGAGGTAGAAACTATTGTAGCTGCCTACATGTGAAAGAAGAGGCCTGTCTAAGAAAAGGACTGCATTTTCTAAGAAACATCTCAGGCTTTTGGGGTGTGAGGTACAGTAAGGGGAGGAAAGGTCTCAAGCTGAATAGAGTCAGAAGGAGCCAGCCTGCTCAGGGTCCCAGTTTTCTGGTCTGAAACTCACAGTTCAGCATCCTGGATGGGAAAACAGCCAAGCAAGCAGGAAAACTGCAGGAGGTTTGCACACCAGAGCTGGAAGTGGCAACCCTTATCAACTGGTTCACCTAAAGATGAAGCCCCCACATAAGTTTCTCAATATGCTTCATAGAAGGGATGCAGGCAGTGTTTTTACTGAACCCAGACCTGAGTTTGTCCCAAATTACAACCCTGTGCTGCAAGGCTGCAGCAGCAGCTGGGGCAGAGAAGCTGCAGATCGAGGCTTTTCACCACCCAGGCATGAGCAGCAGCATGACACTGGGTCACAGGCAGGATTTGGACAGTCAGATGTTCTCCCCACTGCCCAGTCTGTTCCCACACAGCACTGGCACTGACAGCTGCACAACAGCCACATTATTCATCATGTTTCATTAGGATAATTTTATTTTCATCAATCAGCTAAATTGTCTTAATTTTTTTAGCTGCAGCAAATTATTTAAGGCAATGTTAATAATACAGTAAAATAATTACTTTACTTTATAATGGTTACATTATAATGGTTAGTGGACATCATCACATTTTCCTGACATTTTTAAGGTGTAAAACCCTGGAACTATTGACAGTTTTGACAGAGAACCAATAGATGT
Organism: Hypocryptadius cinnamomeus; assembly: GCA_013400635.1. NCBI lineage: Eukaryota > Metazoa > Chordata > Aves > Passeriformes > Zosteropidae > Hypocryptadius > Hypocryptadius cinnamomeus. Next base: position 21,895 of record VYZP01068987.1, on the reverse strand, counting down.
TTTTTAGTCTTCAGAGATACACTTGTCCTAATGACTTTATATTTGATATTACAGAATTTACCAGAAAGGTGACATATTGAAAATGACAAATAACTCTAGAGAAATTTTTAATGCAGAGGTATGCCTAAATTCTATAGATTAGCATAAACATGAAATTATCCCTTGTTATCTGCAAATATGCAGTGCATGCAAATTCATTCTGCTTTGTGAACAGTTACTGACTTCTTTAGATCTATCAAAAGACTAAAAGTTACTCAGAAAAATGTGTGTGCAGAACCAGATCCTTAATAAAACCTGTGTCTGGACATGCTACTCTTTTGTCATGAATTTTCACTAGCTGTAAGAGTACAGGCGTGTTATCGTTATAGTATTGAATTACATGCACTAGTGTCCATGAAACGTAAATTTCATCCCTTTCTTTAAGAGGTGACAGCCAAGAAAAGACTCACATATTCTCACAGTCTGAAACAAATATTTTAGTTTAATAATTTAACAATATTTTATTCTAAAGGATTATTGTTAATGTAGAGATTTGGTCCTGAGCCCAGTTCTCCAAGGATTAGTCTCTCCAGAACTTCTGGCACATGTTTAAGTTACATTTGAACATAATTAATGATTGCCATGAGGAATGGCCATAACCAGCAGTCTGTGCAAAACGTGTCCTTCACTGTTATAGGCTGAATCTTTTAATAGCTCAGCACCTTCATTTCTTATTGACTTCTCTTGGAGCCAAGGTGCTCAGAATAAAAATTGACTGGACGATGACAATTTCACTTTACGCAGCTTTCAAGGTTTAACAGTTGTTTTGGTTTCACATTGAATTGTCTGTTGTCATGCTGAAACCTGAACTGCTCAGTGAGGATACCATGTGGCATTTCTTATTTTACTTCCACATCACCTCAAATTTTGTACAAAACCTGAAATTACCTGAATTTACCAAATGAATGGAGTAGAGCACAAGACAGTTTCTCTTTTTTCTTTTTTTTTCTTTTATCCTTGTAAGAAAACCCAAGCAAAAACCCCTCACAGTTCATAACTTTAAAGGAGAAAAATTACCCTGATGGCTTTTGTCCAATAAATAAGTGGAAATTCAGCACTTTTTTGACTCTGGATCCCTGGGTATTGCACAGCCTTCACATCACTCAGAGGCCCTTGGGAAATGCCCTCTTACACCTACATGGGCAAGGAGCATGACTGGTGTGTGTGTGCACAAGCCTTGGCTTTCGGCTCTGGGCAGGGTGAGCAGGAGCAGGCACCACCACCTGGCCCACGGGAGAGCTCCAGTTTGCTTTGCTGTGGTAGCATACATGCACTCCTAAAACAATTTCAAGCTGTTTCTAGACAAAATCTGCAGTTAGCAGGTGATTGGGTTTTTATAAAAATGTATGGAAATGGTAAACACATGCTTTAGGGCTGGGTTCCACAGCAGATGGAAATTATTATAGCACACCATTGATTTACAGAGATGGGTAGGAGAGTTGTCGTCTCTCTCTCTCTCTCCAGTCCTTCATGCCTCCCGATGCAGCCGAACATCCAGCTCTGCCACAGTTATCTGCATGTGTCCAGCAAGGCTGGCGTGCCTACCACACATGTGCTGGCCATCTGTACAGTGCATGTGCAGGAGCTTCAGCGAGCTGCTGTGGGATTTCCTGGACAAAGGAATAGGAGCTGTATCTACTTGCACTTGCACCATGTCGAGGCTGTGTGACCACACATTTGGCCGGTGTGCTGGGGGCTGAGTCCAGCCCCAGAGCACAGCTGACTTCAGCTGCGGGTCTGCCTATTCATTGTGGGGTGTTCTCCTTTCAGTTCTAGTCATTCTGTCAGTGCTGGCATTGATCTCCATTTGACTCACCTTTCAGAGCTCAGACAGACTGGGGAAGTGATTGCCCCCTGCAACTGCAACCATGTGAAAGGTCTCTGAGCAAGTCCTCTCGCTTACTCAATTATCCCTTCACTGGAGTGATTTGCGCTGCCGTGGGCGGGGAGATCTGGACTCCCAGAGCACCACACTCATTTATCAGGTGAAATGAGGCAAAGAAAGCGAGGTCAGTGAGTGTCCATGCTGCTTACAAGCTGCAGAGCCCTCAAGCCTGTCATTGCCCAGATTACTTTAAAACTCATTCCCTTCCCAGCACACAATCCTCTTTATCAGCCTCTGCTCTCCACTTACTGGCAGGAGGAAGCTTGTTAGCCTTTGTCACCACATCCAAGAGAGAGATGGGCACCACTGACAAAAGCCATACCATACAAAGTAGTACTCATGCTGCTGAAACAGGCTTTCTTCATTCTTGGTGCATCTTCTGAGAAACTCCTCAGCCCCCTGACATATTTTGATGGAAATCAATATTGGTAAGAAGAAAAATCAGGAACAGATGGAAAAATATCACTTAAGGTTGGCATTCTGGTTGTCCTTGGATGAGAAATGGCAATATAACCACATTACTAAGCAAGTTTCAGTGAACCATTTTAGCCTGGTTTCCTGTAGAAATGGCTATGCTATCTATCTGTTTTTCTCTCTTGTTCCTAATTCCCATCTCTTCCAAGATTCAGGGAAAAATTGGGATCTTTAGGTGAAAGATTTCATTCATAGGAGTCCTGTGAAGAGAGATCTGCTTACAGAGAAAAGATATCCCATAAGTGTCCCAGCAAAATCTGACCTAGATCTGTAGGACAGGAAATTTCATTTCTTTTGACATCATACCAATGACTTTTCACTATTTCAATCAGTCTTAATAAACAAAGTGGGCCTAGCTCATTTTTGACAGGCAACATTTGTGTAGACTCTGAAGCTTGAGACTCTGAAGTTTGAGAACTGATGTTTAAAACTTCACCACAGAGCTATTGCACAGCTTTCAAGGACTAAGAAACCCAGGACTTGTACAGATTGTGAGGATACTTCATCCACCTCAGTACCCTCTTGTAATCAAAGACTTACGAGGTATCAGTGAGGAACAAATGGTGAGGAGAATATGTGCACCTTCCTTCAATCTGAGAAGCCTAGATGCCTCTCCTAGAGATAATCTTGATATTTATTTGACAGATTATTGATACTTAGCTATTGAAAAGCAATTCTCAACTATCCATCCCCTTATTTTTGTCTGTATTCAACACTTGAGTAAATGGTGCAGAGAGATTTAGTCAGCTTTCAGGATCATGAAAAGTAATTATAATCATATAGACCAGGTTTGGCTACTCATCTTTTTCCTTCACTGTAAGGAGACACCAGTAGATCTGCTTGTCCTGACAGCAAACCCAGATTTCTTTTGATTTAAACACAAATGCTAATTTTTTGCTTCTTATCAATCCTTAAGAATAGGCAGGATACTCTGGCCACGATTTTTCTGCTGTTGTTTACATATGCTTCTACAGGCTGTGCTAGGTATGAGAAAAACCGAATATATATACATATGCTTTTGCAGAAAATCTTGGGCCAGTGGTGAGCATGATCTCCAGCCGAGAAGATGAGTGGGGTGCAATGGAATCCTATCATTACAATAAGAAAATGGGAAATATGTGTGCACACTAGCTGTTTCAGAAGTGATATAGCAGCTGCTTTTTAAAAAAAAGTTGAAATGGACATTTATTTAACAGAAAATCTGGGGTTTCATTCATATGATTGTGGTACTTTAACAGAATGCTTTGTGTTTTGCTATCTTTCATTTTCTTGTCTCTGAACTAGAGTTTTCAGCGCTGGTCTGCCATAAAAGCAGTAGCTGTACTTATATGACCTCTTCCATAGCGAGCTGCCCAAGCAGCTGGAATTGCAAAGACAATCCCTAAGAAAAGATTCTGAAAAGGCTCTTACAGCCACTTTCCCACTGCTTCTCGTAGAATAAAGAAAACATTGCTAATTATCCTCTATTTCTTCAATTTCTCTTGTGCATGAGGCGTGCAAGCAAGTTTGCACAGTTTAAATCTCAGGTGTTATTTCTGTAGCATTCCTGGGAAGAGATTTTGTCTCTGTGCCACTGGCTGCATTATTAGTTGGCAGAGCAGAGGTCTGAGTGCTGCTGATGGTCCCCAGAACCACGGTGAGTGTGGCTGCAGCCCTGGAGAGACATGTCTCCTCTACCCTTCAGACATCTGTCTGCTGTCTGGTGAGGAGAATGAAAAAGTGTAAGGCTTGAACTTCATACCTTAAATGCATCTGCTTGTCACAGGCAGTATCATATGAGAGAAAATTAAATACAAGCTGTAGGATGGTCCAGTTCTGGGTAGCACCCTATGTTGCTCTCGGAAACCATCTAATGCCACACATAAAATAATCCAGAGCAAAAGCTTCAGCTTTCTTCTGAAACCATACATTTTGGTGATGATGGAAATATGCCAAAGGTTAAGTCTGCACACAGAGCAACGTTGAAACCAAAGCAAGTATTCTAAGACCAAACATATAACTTCACTTTTCTCACTGCAGAGCTGGTGGAGTCTCTTCTCCTCGTGCACAAAAGATTTTTAGAGAGGTTTCTCTGCAGATGAGGTTTTTTCCTCATTTATTATAGAGTGAATCTACTTCTCTCCTCATTAAGTATAATTCTGAAGTCTGTTACTAAGGTTAAAACAAGGCTCTGAACCAAAAAGAAAAACAGTTATCAGCTGCATTTTCTCAACTGGCAGACTCTGAAAAAACGCTGCATTTTTATGCATGAGGCAAATACAAGGTCTTGTTTTAAGCAGTGTGATGGTTTTCATAGAAATCTTGGAGTGCTAGAACACTCACCCTGTCGAGTGCTAAATGCCTTTGATGAATATGAAATGCAATGTGGTATGCAGATGACAGAGCAGGCGCTTAGAAAGAGCAAAACAAAACAAAAAAATCCTAACCCTTGGACAGTGAGATTAAGCAGATAGGATGATACTATACAGAGCTCCAAAGACACTACATGTGCGGACATGCACTAAATCACAGCCTTTTATAAAGCCACGCAGGCTGCCAGTTCAGATCCTTCATCAGCTCCAGTGAACATGATGGACTGTCTGGTGAGTGGGTGCAGTGCCATGCTAATGATGGGTATGAACATAAACAGGCAAGAGACTGCACAGGAGCTTCAGGACAGGCCCACTCAGGTCACAGGTAAGACAAGAATGAATAAATTTTGCTGTTGTTTCTATGGTTTCCACTTCTTGGCATCAGCATGTGCGATTTGCACACCTCTCTGGGGCTGGATTGTCATGAAAGATTGCTATAAAACAGTTTTTGTGTACGCAGAAGGCAGGATCTTTAGAATCCAACTACTGTCAGAGCTTCAGGACAGAAGGTGGAATGATTGGAGAGAAAACAGCATGCATGAAATTTCTTCTCATTTCATCAATGCAAAACCCTTTTGAGTAAGCAGAGATCTGCATGCCTTCAGTCAGCTCAGTGTTGTCTGCACTGAGCAGGTGTAGAAGATGCTTCTTCCACAAAAAAGCCATCTTGCAGGCAAACCCTGCTGATGAATGGGGCCTTCTGTGTGGCCACAGTGCAACCAAGTAATTTTCTTTCATTCAGTGGGTAGAGATTATTCTAGTGGCTTTGGCATCTCAAATTAAAAGCAAGTTGCTTGAGCAGCAATCTGTTTATTTAATCATTTGCCACACAGTATGCATAGCTGTCAGATGACAAAAATCTGCCTTATTCAGTCAGCCAAAACTATTTTTGCAAACAATTACTTTTTATCTTGCTTCATCCTTGAGGACTTAAGTCCCCCTTGATATAGGATCTTTGTCTCGCTCATGGTTCCTCAGATGGAATACTCTGAAGCTTTGCAGATAAGTTTGTCCTTGTCTATCATTTATATTATTTTAGTTTCAAGGCACCAGGTCAAACTCTGTCCTCACTTACTCTCACTTAACCACAGAGACTTCAGTGTGGCTGCAATCGAGGATGGAATCTGACCCATTGTGTTTGTTTTCAATTGCAATATGCATGACTTAATGTTGCCTTCTCCTTTATTTTAATCTCCTAGGACAGCCTGAAGAATCAGATGTTGAATCTCAAGAGATTTCTCCCCAGTGAAATATTCTAAATATGTCAGGAAAAATGTTTTGTCAATTCCAGCTTGTTGATTCATGCCAGCCAGCTGGCTGGGCAGTCTCAGCCACTACACGCTGCCATGCAAACTGGGAGGTGAGAGCTGGGCAAGGGCAGGCAGGATGGTGGGACCATGTGCTAGAGCAGATTGGAAGGATTCCATGTATTGTTGTAGATGAGGTGTTGGGTCTTCTGAGGGAAGGGGAGGTTGCATGCCAGCTGTTGCTCAGGACTTCATTTAACTGACTGAAGAAGAGATAAATTGGAGTTAAGGCATATCCCCATGCTCCCACCATCCTTGATGAGATCCTGCCCTGTCTTTTCTACCAAAGGCATCAGAATCGTGGTGCACCCATGAAGATAGTGGAGCTGGAGGCTCTGTCTTGCCAACATCCAGATCTACTGATACTGAATGAATGATTCCATGCAGACAAAACACATCCTCACCAAATGGGCACTTCAGAAATTGCCTCTCATGAAGATGTGATTTTTTTTTTTGTTCTTGAAAATTAAAATGATAAGTGACTTTTTACGTGGCTTATCATTAAAGTTGAGGCTAAACTGGATTTTTTATTTCCTTGATGAAACTGATCCAGATCTTGCAAATAACATGGAGAGTTTCAATTTATCTCTGACACACCAAGGGATTTTCCAAAAATGATGGATTTTCACTCTGTAGATTATTTGCACTACAATAGCAAAGGAAAGATGGCAGTGGTGACCCATTGAGAACATCCCCTTGACTGGGGACAGCTTGGATAGGCACACATTTCAAAAAAATACTAGATTTATGTTTATGTGTCACTGTGTGGAAGAAAATCATCATGCTATAGATGTCATGGGAGGGCACTAAGGTGTTTGACTATTCAGAAGAAAAGTGTGTGTCAAACAACAGCAACAAAAAATTTTATCTGAAAGTGCATGGTTTCTTCGAAACCATGAATTTGTGACCAGAAGCCCTCTGTGTTAATGAGATTTTAATACTAGAGAGTGTTTTAAGAAAGTAAGGCATGGCTGTTCCACTAAGGGTTATATTTTCATAGCGCTTCAGGTGCTTAGGTCTGTGTATTGCCCTTGCCTTGGATCATAGCCCTACAGACCAAAACAATACTATTGGTGCCTTAGTGCAAAATTAACAGGGAAAACAACCAAAGCAAAGGAGCAGACACAGAAAGCAATACACAAAGAGACAAGCGATGCAAAGCAGAACCAAACTTAGACATCAGAGGTCAACCCACAAAATATTGTGAAGGGTAAACATGTGAAAAAGAAGTCTTCCAAGGAAAGTAGTGACAAAATGGTTTCTGAGAAAGCTGCAGGGCTCCCTCATATGGGCTCCTTATGCAATATGTACCCCTTGCTCTCCTACATTTGGCTTTGGCAAACACGTGACACACAATAAGAAAGCAGTCATGAACCATTTTTTTGGTGTTAGAAATTTTAATTCAAATCTAATTTCAGTGGAGATTTGTTGTAGAAATTGAGAGGGCCCATTATAACTTCAAATAGATAAAGCAAAAAAAAAAAATGCACGACTGTGTTTTGACCTTACTTTTCTGACTCTTACTTCACTGACCCTTACTTCATTTAACAAGAGAAATGTCTCAGAGAACTAGAATCTGCAAGACCAACACATGATCAGAATAACAGAAAAAGAGAGAGGAACACACCAAAAAATGTATGCAGTCAGAAGTGAAACAAGTTTCTTATTGCAAACCTTTACTACTTGCCATAATATTCTATGCACAGGATAATAAACTTCAGTCAATATAATTGATATTCTGACATTTCCTCCTAAAATGCAAAGCCTGCCTTGTAGATCATTAGTGGAAAGAAGTTTTAACAGCACCTTTAATAGGCAATTGAAGTAAATTTCAGTCTTTGCATTTGCTCCCAAAAATTACAGCACACTAATAGTTTCAGGGACTCAAAAGATACCTTCTCACCAGATAGCTATTGCAGATTTTCAGCTGTCCTCAACTGGTCCCTAACAACTTCTGCTCAGGTTTGTCACTGTCAGTGTGAACACTGTCAAGGACCCAGACAGAAGAAATGTTTTGATTTCCTAAAGAGAAAACTAGTGAGCAAGCTGGTTGTTTAAGATAGGTCTCTTGCTAAATGTTATGTTATATTCAAAATTAGGCACCCTCCAGAAGGATGCTTATTTATGTAAGCAATTAAATTATATGGTTCTTCCTTAGAGTAAATGAGAGGCTTCTTCCAGCTCCTTCCTTTCACTTCTCTATTTTTTTTTTTAATATGGCTCTAGATATTTCCAGTTCCTCCTAGTCTAACTTAAGTTTGAGACTTGTATGAATTGCCTCTATGACCGACCTCCCAAAGTCCATTGATTGTCAGAAAGGCTCTCAAAGGTGAATGCCCTCCAGGTGCCCAGGTCTTGGAGCACATCCCAAAGGCAGACCCTGCCCCTGGTCACTTCTTGCTGACTGGCCCTTATTCAGGAAAGTTTTAGTCCTCATGACTGAAACAAAACATCCTCAAGGAACTTATGAATAAGTCCATTTGCTTCCTGCTTCAAACACTTCTAAAACATTAACCTGAAGCATAAACGTTTCTGCCTTTCATTTCCTTGGGGATGACAGGAGAGAGAGACTGAGACTGATTGCAAAAGCCGTAGTGCTTGTCTGAAGTTTTTAGCCTGACTCTGGTCAGGCCCCAGGTGACCAGCTAATGAAAATAATTCAAACTTTACCAAAACAAGAGCCATTTATAATGTGGAAATTCTAGACAGACAGCTCTGCAAAACCCTGGGAACAAACACGGAGATAAATCTTTGCAAGAAAAAACATCCCCACCTCACTACTCACAAGGTCAATTTAAAATAGCATAGTGGGGCACAACCCCCACATGTGGCAGAAAATTAGTTAGTATTAGGTCTTTCTTAAATACATCCATACCTGTGCTCTTCTTCCTTTGGAGTCATGTGGTATGAGGAAATATTTGGCTTTAGAAATATTAGGAAGAATTTTGATCCTATGCCTTTTAAGTAGATGGATTTTGGGATTATTCTTAAGAATGGTTTCTTTAACTGCAAATGAAAGAGGAAGAAATAACCCATTGAAAATGGGTATAAAAGCCCTGATTTCAAATAAACACAGCATAGCCATGAAACGAGACATAGAACACTAAGAGGAACACGCATGAAGGAGGAAATCAGCTGGGGCTCTCCACTAACAAAACTGGAAGCCTTCAGATGTCAAAAACCTCCCAGAAACAGGAAAAGGAGGATGGATTGCATGCCATGGCACATAGGCTGTGCAAGCTTGGAGCAAGCCAGCGCCAATGAATCCCAGCTGCAGGTAACCAGTGACAGGGAGCCCCAGCACACCGGGCAAAGCGTGTGCTGGGCTTCCCATGCTTGGTGGTCAGCTCCTGACCAGACTAAAGGGCTGTATATCCTGTGCCCTGTCATCCTGTGTGCCAGGAGGAGCTCCTTGGCAGCCCAGGAGCCTGGGATTGGCAGGGACCTCCGGGCCGAGAAACCTGCACATATTAGGAAAATGCACATTACCTCTTGCTTGCTCAGGACCACCCCAAGGGCATGCTCAAAGACCAAGCAAGGGGAAAAATTTGGAATCAGGCTCAAAACTGTACTGAGACCATCCCCCACACCAAACAACAGAAGGGGCTTCTTTCCAATTAAGTCAACTTAGAAGCCTTATCTAATGTGTTACAATTCAGGCATTTGAACTGCATTAGAATTAAGTGCTTTTAAAGCAAGGTTTGTAAATAAAATGTCTTTAGCAGACACACAACAGAGCTAATAATTACTTATTTCTATGAACTTAATAAAAAAATCTAAAACATTTCCATGTGCATATATGCATTTACATCTTGCCGTTTGTTAATACTTTATTTCTTAATAGTTATCTTAGCATTCACCAGAAGTCTGCAGAGACCTAAATTGTATTTCTGCTTTCTGTGGAAAAGCAATGGCTGGAAAATTGACTTTTTAGCAACTGCTGCTTTCTGAGGGATCTTAGATATGTCCTAATAAAAAAAGTTGTAAAAATTATTCAATTATTTACTTCAAATCATAACCTAATATAGACCTGAGCAAAAGTTCTCTTTTACTATCTGTCTGTTATCTGGCTGAATAACCCGTGCACATGACACTATACAAACGCTATGGAGAGGAGTTTTTAAAAGTATTTATTACTTCAAAAACAAGTGAAAGACAATAACATTACATAGAACTTCAATATATCTCCATATTAAACCAATCCCTCTGGATATAGTTGTTTCCTTCAAGTTCTCACTGAAAGAAGAAAATTATTTCTGAAAATGATGGAGAATTCTCCACATGGTTAAAATTCCTAAATCCTGATTGCTCCATTATGTCATGTTGTGATGTACCAAATTAGCATGGAGCATTACTGTCTACACTGTCACTTGGAAGCAGTTTTAAAAACATGTATGCAATCACTGATGAAAGTCAGATCTATGTGGTTTTTTTTTTTCCCAGGTGTCCAACATTATTTTGATGGGACTTATTTCAGTACATTATTGAAACTGTCAGGAATTATCAAAATGAAATGAAAATAGAAGTAAAACCCTCGAGAGATCTAATGGTGTAATTCTGCTCCTTTCTAGCTTCCCTGAGAACAGCTGTCAAGAAGACATCACACCAGGAAAAACACTCAAAGGCTTTTGGTGTCTGTGCTCGAGGGAAGAAGTGTGTTAAACTAAAAAAATGTTATACTGACCAAAAGGGTTTGGAGGAAATTTTGTCGGTCTGTTACTTTTCCACTACAAGATGTCTCACCTCTAAATTCCAAAATGATGCATTATAGTTTGTTCTTTACTTAGTACCAATCATCTTGAGCCGTATCATTAGTGTGATTAAAATTCATATGAAATATAAAAAACCTGAAAAAGTCTCCATGAAGGTTCATAGTTGAATATGTACTAGTCGACCCCATATTGGAAAATGATGGGAGAATGACCAAAGTCGCAGCCCTCACTACCAGTGCTTACTAACAGACCTTCAAATTTCAGATGTAATCTCCCATTACCCCAACTTTTTATCCCTCAGGTGTGATCATGCCCAGGAGTTTCCTGCAGGCAAAGCCACAGGTGGTGCAGTGATGATGAATGGGTCACTTCCTTCCCTTTCTCTCCAGGAAGTGCACAGTTTCGAGATGCTGACATTCACCAGCTCAGGAGGTGTCCACAAGGGCTGTGGGATCTGTTGCCTCTCCAAGAGAAGCCCCTCTCCCAGGTGAGCTACAGCTGACTCCATAGCTAAGTGGGGGAACACACAGCCTCCTAAAAAAAAAGTGTAGGTGATGCTCATAGGATGGGTGGGGCAAGGTGAAGGGGAACACCTTTCCACTGCTAGTCTACAGGTATTTCAGTCTTATACCAAACATATCACCAGGGAAGCTTGGGAGAGGCAAGTAGCATCATCCCTACCTCACTCATCCCTGACAGTCACTCCAGATGCCTCCAGGGTATTCCATTACAAGCTTATCAGGTCCTTTTGGCAAGGAGATTCTCAGATTTGCAGTGACAGGCTGCAGTTTTCTGACTAAACCACTGTTATTTTCTCAACAACTGTGCTACAAAAGTTAATCAACAGAGGCTAGCCTGGGTCTTCCAGTAACTCAGCAATCTGATAACTATCTCAACAATCATACTAATAATTAACATTCCCTTTAAGTGTGTCCATGTCCTTGAGACTGATTGCCCTGGTATCTAAATTGCAAAATCATAAAATAGCAAGGAAAGGGAAAAAAAATTGCCTATCCACTCTATTTACATCTTTTTCCAAATAAATCTTTTTAGAAAGAAGAAAATTTTGCAGGAAAAGTTTTATGAATAAGCTAAAGGATAAAAATTATTTTTTTTAAATGACTTGTGAGTAATTTCCAGAAAACTAGCCATGTCACAGACAAGTTGTTGAAAGAAAGAGGCCAGATAGACAGGAACTGCATAAAGCATTCGATTCGTCATGGCTGAGTCACTCAGTTGTAATCCAAAGTGAAAATTAAGGTACAGAAAGTTATATTCAAATAACTTTTAACTTTTGGCTTCATTTCAGGTGAGCAAGCATGCTGCAGCTGAGTCATGCTGCTGAATTTTTTCCCAGCTTGCACTGTAGGCTTTAAAAAATGAGAACCTTGGCATTTTGTATAGGTCAAGCTAAGTGGTATCATAGGTTAAGTTCTGGCATTCAATCTAAATGCCCTAATGTTTGTACTCTACAGCCAGATTTGAAATATTACTTAAATTGTCTACAGCCAAACAAAGAGTGATCACTGCATAAGCCCCCTCCAAGAGTTTTCTACTCTTCTTTCTCTGCTTTCCTGTGTCAGAGAAATGCCTTTTCAAAGTGTCAAGAAAACCATTAGGCATTCTCTGTACTTGGAAGGGATGCTGACTTTTTAAGAAGTTTTAGCTGAAATTTTTCATGACGTGGAGCATTTTGATTAAAAATAAAAAATTATTGATACAAGAGTTCAAGTGCCATATGCCAAATGACTGGAAAATAGAGTCCTTGTAAAATCTCTCTTCTAAGGCTTTTCTATAACTGTGGTAGCAAAGGCTCATCATTCTTACTAACTTTGTGTGACTCTGGGTTTCCATTAATCACCTCCTAGGAAAGCAACTGTTCTCAGTCCTGTGTACTGTTTGTCTCATCTTTTCCTGCTCAGTGTGCTAGGGTAGCCTTCATTTTATGTTTGCCACAGCTTAATCACTTAGCAGCTCTCCAATAATGATGCTGTTCAGACCCAGATCATCCAACGTCATCAACTAGGCATTTACACACAGTACTTTGGTTTTGGAACTTAGTGCAGGTTTTAATTGCAGAAGACTAAGGAAAATTCTGCAAGAGAAAGTTAAGAAGTGGAAAGTATAATTTGAACCAAGTCAGATTGTGCAACTTGCAGTAGATGCAGTGAGCATGCTCAAAAACTTTCTTCTGGCTTTCAAAGAATATCATCTGTTCTTATAAGGAGTAATTCTGGTACTTGAAGATATTCCTTTCCAGCAGCTCGAGCTTCAGCAAGCAAAGAACTTCCCTGAGAGAGTCTCACTACAAGACCTGGTGTTAACAGCGGCTTTTCAGATGGGATAGGGAATCTGCCCTAGGGAGTGCTATCAGCAGATGTATCCCACCTGTACTGCAGAGTGTTGGGTGGAATCCTGTCTGTGTCACCTGTATAAACAACCTGGAGCCTGATGGGGGCAAGGGGCAGGCACATACACTGTATTGATACCTCTGTACTTCCCACTTCACCTCTCTGGAGGGCCGGGCGACTGGTTTTGGTTGTTCACCAGCAGTTAGGGGTTTCATGGCCCCTGCCACTTTACAGCTACTACCAAAGAACATTTTTTCCCTCCATTGGAAGCTGGTTAAACATATGGCAGCTAAAGCTTCTCTATCTCTAAATGAGCACTACCACAGAGAGACTCACTTTGTGTTGAGATCATCCATTTACTAAATTCAACTTCGTTTTCCAGATCATCCTTGGGCAGACAAGACGTTAATACCATATTTGACATATTTTTACTTCCTTTTTAATCACCCGGTACAGAAGCCTATCTGTATTTCATATTTGTAGAATATCTAATAAGTTAGAATGTTTGACTTTAACCACAACTGCACTGCACATGCCTTGATAATATTTTGCCTCATCTACTCCAAACTCTGTCATTCTGAGCTTTGCATCTCATCATGCTTCTCTGTGGTGTGTATAAAATGTTGCTAAACCAAATTTACTCCCAAACAAATCAAGCCTTTGTCACTTCTCTTTTTCAAACACCTCCTGCAGATTCTGCTAAATTCCTACATAACTTGTGACCTTCTTATCAAAAACTTATTCACACTGTCCAATTCCCTGACCAGTGCAATACCTGCCTCATCCATAGTTAAATATCCCTTTTGTTTTCTTTCCTGGCTTTACTATTTTTCCTATAAAAACCACGTGGTTTTGCTTTTTATTTTGCATCAAATGGCTGCATTTTCTTCATTTCAGCCCTTCCTTCCAAGGCATTTCTCACAGTAAGCCTTTCACTAGTGTCCAGATAAAGCTTTCACTGTCTGATGGGCTTAAACTATATTCTTGATGTTTTACAGACAAATAATACATTGTAACCACAAGCAAACTGTACTTACCAATACTGTGTGTGGAAAGTAAACTTGAGAGAAGTCAGCCCAAACTGCACCTTGGAAATTTATGATTAAAAAACCCGAAAAAGCAAACAAGCAAATATTTCACCTCAGCAATCAGAAATGAAAAGAGAGAGGGATCGTGTGTGCATGTCTTTCTGGCTCAAACTCTGATTTTTCCCCATTTCTGTCAATGGAAGTTTCACCATTGGCCTCAATGTGCCCAAGGCCAACACTGTAAAGGGGCTCCAGCAAAGAAAAACTGATAGGTTATGAGCAGCCTTGCTTAGGTTCTAAATCTAGTAAGTTTTCTTTGGTTTTGACCTGTTTTCCTTTCAGCCTCACTTGTTAGGACCCATAGAAACGAATGAGTTTCTGCTATTTACAGCAGAGGAGAGGGAGCTAACTTGCATCACTGTGGATGCTACTTCAGTATGTCTCAATGCAAAATCAGTTTCCAAGGGAGTTTCAGCTATGAAGGAATCTTCAACCTCCCCTGCAACTACTCTCTGGACAAAGACTGGTCAGGTCAAACTCACTGCTGAAAATATTTTTAAATTAGTCTAAATATTTCTATATAGATTTCGTACATTGTTGATGATGGTTTCTTTCATATTTTTGTAAGAGATTTTGTGATGTTGACAGTGGCTCTTGGTGTGTTTTTATACCTGCTTTGAGTGCATTTGATAGGAACTAAGAAGCATATAAAGAACTAGTTTAAATATAACCCACTCCTTGGGAAGAGGAAGATGTGGCCTACATTGAGATTAATGATCTGCATGGCAGAGAAGTTTGGAAGAACAAGTTTTAACCCATTTATATTTTGGGCAAGTTTATGCCCTTGAAAGCTGACTATGGGGAAATTCCCACATTTCCCACTAAAATGTTCCCACCTACTGCTTTGCAATGGGAAGAATACCAGAAAGATCTTTTAGGGCAAAGAATTCAGTCATGTTATTTCTACTATCCCAACTAGAAATGCCTCCTTGCACTATTGCAACTAGAAATATTGCCACATTATTTGTTGCTGAGCTTCTTCCAACAGAAATACCACAAAAATGCTTTTTTCTTGGGGATATTTAGACTATGAAGTTCTTACAAATTGTATATATCAACATAGCTCAAATGAGTACCAAGCATTTTTCTTTTGTAACATTACCAGTGTTTTGTGGCCAAACTTCCCTTTTCATTTTGAGGAGACAACATCAGATTAGAGATCTGACTGAAAAGAAATTATCACCAGGGTTCTTACTTGGCAAAAGATATAATAAATAATTAAGAAATGTACAAAACCTAATCTTTGCTTTAGAAGTAGGTCGGAATTCTATCTTTTCTGACAAAGGAGATTGTCTGGTGTATTTAAGCAGGATGGACAGACAACCTGGTATCTTTCTTGTTGATTTATTTGTATACATGTTATGTCCTGGTCCACTCAGCCAGCTTAGGGGAAGGTTGCTTGATTCACTCTGGGTGGTGCATGAGACAAACAACAAAATTCTCAAGAGGTTCAATAAAAAAGTTTTACTCGCAAAATTTAAAACATCAAGGTAGAATAAGGCACTTGGCAAATTTTAAAACAACATGCAGACAAAGTAAAGCACCTCACAAACTTTAACTTAGAACACTTAAACTTAGCCAAGTTCCACTTATCCCAACACAACAAGGCTCTTATTAAGGCACTGACTTGAATATTTTAGTCTGGTTTACAATATACTTAGAGAAGAAGAAGTTGGGAGAAGAAAGAGAGAAAGAGAAGGATAAGAGTAGAAACATCTCATCACCCATGGATCCAATGACAAGACTTTGTTGTTGAAATTTAGATGTCTGTTGGTTAAAGTGTTGGTTGAAGTCTTGATCCACAAAGGGAAGACACAAACCACAAGGTTCAATATAGGCTCAGGCTAGGTGGGAACGCTCAGGTACTTCCCCTGGGCTGGAGATTTACACTGTGATGTAACACTGTGGATCATGTGCAGTCCTCTGGTGGAGGGCCCCAGAAATGAGTCTGGGGGCACTTCAGGGTTTTTTGATGGTTTATCACCCCTTCTAAGACATGACAGGTGCCTCTCCCATCAGCATAGTTGAGCCAAATATACCCAAACAGAAGTGATGAACACCTTTACACCTTTTGTGAATGTCACAATATCTCTGTGGAGTGGTTGTGGGAGAAAATTTTACAACTGAGCAAGTTATGTCCCATCAGAAGGGATGAATAGTGTGAATGTCCTGATACCTCTTCCAGAGGGGGGTCTTACAACCGGGCCAGTTGTACAATGGAGAACATTGGCATGATGATGAAAAGCACTACACCACCTCAAAGGGTTTGCTTCACATTGGCTTCTTCTTTTAGGAGGCTCAAACCCCAGCTGTTGGCAAGGCAAAGGTTGATCTGTCACGGTCATCCTATGGTGCTCACACCCTCTGAATGGGTAACCTTGAACATCAACAAAGCACCCACTGCTTTTGGAAATGGCTGACTCTGACATTAACTTGTCAGTCTCCCACAACACATAGCTACACAGGTCTTACAAATTCTGCTACTAGAGTGAGCACTGGTAGGGAAATCACTTCCATTTTCAATAGCTCCATTTAGGTTATCTTCTAATTCAGAAATATTTTGTTACGTGAATGAACAAATATGTGTTTCATGTCTTCTCTTCAGTTTATGCATTGAAAGATCCAAAGACTGTCTTCTAAGGTCAAAATAGGGAAGGAAAACCTCTGAAATTCTGCTGCTTTGGTGACACAGCTGTTGGAAAGCAAGTGAATCAAGAGAGAGGTGTCCTTTCTACATTCATCACCACTTTCAAATGGTTCTCTGTAAAAAGTCTTTGAAATCTCCAAAATCTGGAGGAGCGCTAGATAAGGTGAGAAAGCTGGCAAAAAAAATATATGGAGATCCATGCTGCGAGAATTCAAGCCCACAGCAATTTCCTTGATTAAATTGCCTATCATAATTTTTTCACATTGCATGTACTGTCTGTGCGCATTTTGGAGGCTCACTGTGAGGTAAAGCTTGCTAAAAGTTGTTTGGAGGAGCATATTGATTGTGATGAAGCTGAATGCTGGATTCCCTCTACCTTGGAGAAGTTTAGGTTCAGTTGAGAAGCATCTACCTTATGCTGCTTAACATGAGGGATCAAACTGGACCACCAGTCTAAACTGGCTCCCCAAATTTCCTGCATTGTGTTCACACTTAAAGTCTACTTTAATGATATGGCTTGAATTCTCCTCTAGGTAGCAAAGTGATAATTTGCCTTGCTTTGACTTCTAAGAGTGAAAGAACTGACCCATAAAGATGAAGAAAAAGTTTTATGGTTTATTAAATATACTTCTATTCTGTGTCCAAACTAAAAAAGCTCATCTTAACATTAGCATTATCTTAGGTTTCTTTTCATTTCCCTTCAGTTGCTTACTCAAATATTGCAGTTCTGCAGCATCCTAGGGGAGCATTCCAGGAAGGCTGAGACTCATGAAGGTACTCTCAGATCTGGTAACTGCACCACCAGTCTCCAGAGAGTGATGCTTCAACAGACTACAGGCAAAGAGGGATGTCTGAACACAAATAGTGCCAGCGTTCAAAGACAGCTCCCAGACCGAGTGCCAGAATGGGCTCTGGGTTGGTACTGAGGAACAGAAATGTCAGTCAGAGCTCTCTTTCCTCTGACTCATGCTGCTTTTGTCATAATATGGCTGCACTGAGCAGCCAGCACAACTTCATGGACAGAGAGGACATTGGAAACAGCCACACAAAGTAACCAAAGAAGCAACATCTAGGTAAGTCCCTTTGCTCCAACCTAAAATTTATACTTTTTTTTCCCAAAAACTATTTGGTAGTCCCTGGAGTTGTTGAGTAACTGGGCTAGAATTGTTGGTTTGTTTTCTTTATACAAAATGGGATTTTTATTGTGCAATAGCATTGTTCTGGGATGCAGACAGCTTTTGCAGTCTGTCTGCAGCTTTGTATTTTTAAAGTATCTGTGTTTTTGAAACAAAGGTCAGTGATCATGCTATCAGATCATTACTGTATCTGTGTCACTGAGGGATAAGAGCCTGCTGATAACTGGGCCATCAACTCCCCCATGCCTCCAGCAGCAGCTTGGGTGCAACCATCTGCAGGGCTACTGCAGGACTGCTGTGTCCTCCCACCCTGCCCAGCCACACTGCAGATCAAGGTTGTCTTTCCCAGGTGCTCCCCATCCAGACAGGACACAGAACATGATTTAGTACTGCTGGTAATCAGCACCTTGAGGTAAATTAAAAGCAAGACTGTAAATCCTGACATGCTCTTTCATCCATGACTTTTTGGTTCTTAACATCAAAATAGACTGACATTCCTTTGTCACACGGCAGTGCTGGGTCTTGTTTTACTGAGAAATTGAAGACTGCAGCCACAGTGCTCCTGCTGTAATGCTATAGCATGTGGGAAGAGGGTGAGTGACGTGTTGAATAGAGTACTGGCTTTGTTCCTCTGGGATCCAGGTTTTCAGCTGAATCCCAAGTCCTCTGTTAAATGAGTAGTCTCTGTTCCACTCCTGGGAGAACAGCAGTCTGCATTAGAAAACTGTGGTGCATTAATTCATCAGGCTCTGTAGCTGAAAGCTAGGAGCCAGATTCTCAGAGAAAGTTAATGTCTTCCTACTGGAGAGAGGATCACTTCTGCCCCTCCAAGTTCAGGTCAGAAGTCGAGTGATGGGCATCTTGCCCATGAAGAAGCCAAGCACCCTGCTGCCAGAGCTGGTCTCAACCACAAAATGTAGCAGTCATGTAATTCTCCAGCTAGCATCTCCTAACACCCCCCCACCCCGAGGCAAGACTATTATTAGTCCAAAATGAAGTGAGTAAACTGTTAGTCAAAAAAATCCTTAATCTTGTCCACAGTCTGATCTCACTGTTTAACTATGAGGTATTCCACCAAAGTCAATAAAATTACTCAGCCCTTAAGGAGATTTGAATCTGGCCCAATGTCATGCAGATGTCAACATCTCAGCACATCATTTTCAACAGTAAGCCAGATCTCACAACATATGGTGTCTCATGATCATCAGTGGGGATTTGGTCTGTATCATTTGCTCTTCTGGGAAAAGGCTGTAAGAGACACAATTCAAGGGATGCCATAGGAATGGAGAGATTTGTGTTAATGCTGAAATGCAGTGCTATGCAGAGATCTGGAAACAGGGTAGACAAGGCATAGCAAGAATATTTTCCCCGAGGGCAGCAATGGTGTTCTGACATAGGAACACAGCTTCCAAGTCTACATCAGTATCTCTGTGCTGCCCTATATAGATACTCCTGTTATCTGGAGGCTCCTTTAACAGGAGTTCTTTACACAGTGCTGGACTGACTCATGTAGACATACCTGAGTGACCCTGTTTCTGTGAGGGGAAGATAAAGTTGTACTTTCATTGAAACACCTGTGAGTAAGACTATGCAGCTTGGTAAGACCTGTATGGAGCCAAAACAGTTGTATGAATTCTGTGGTGTGCCTTTCCTCTTTCCTTGCAACCAGTGAGACATTAGTCCACCTTTCACTTAGCATCTCTGGCACCATCGCATCCATTCTCTGTAACTTTCCTTTGTTATCTCCTTTCACATCTCATTCTCTGGTGACCAGCCTTGAAGCTTCACTGCAGCCCTCCAGGACTCACCACTCAGCAACACCAGCACCCCAGTCACCTGAAATGCCAGTGCACAAATAATTCATTATTAGCCTTCATTGTATACATTAGAGAGAACTTTCCCAACTAATAATTCTTTTGATTAAAACTCATCTGAGCTTTAAGCCACTTAATTCTCAGGCGTTGTACTTCCAGTCATAAGTAAGTCATAAGTGAGGGCAAGCAGAAGTGTGAACAATTGCTTTTTTCCTTCAGAACACTCATTCATTATTAATCTCTCAGCTACAAGTGTGACGACTGGAGTGTTACTTCAGGGAGACTGATAGCAGTGGGGTAGGGGGTCAGTATCTTAGACCTATCTCTTTTAGATAAGCAATTAGACCAATGTTATGAAGCTTCTGTGGAAAAAAAAGGGGGGTTTATTTCAGATCCTTAGGGACTTCAGTGGGTTAGCAGGAACCTGGAGGCTAACTTACTTGTTGGCTCCCACATGTACGTGATCAGGTTTGTAAATGTTTGGTTCATTTTCCATAAAAAAAAACAAATCCTGAATTACCTAATACTAAATACTAACAGTTTTGGAAATAGGGTGAAGTAGCAGATTAAATGTACATAGTTATCAGCTGCTGCTGAGGAAGGTGCACACCTGCAGCATTCTGGAAATCATATCAGCAGTCTTGAACAAAAGGGCAGACAGTCCTGTGTTTAAGACAATAATTACAGGGAAAACTGGACGGGGAGCATGCTGTGGTCCTAATTGCATCTAAATACAAAGCCGAGTGTCTTAAAGGCAGTGTTTAAACCAAAGCACATTCCCCTTTCATTACTGGACCTTCAAGGCAGAGTGAATTCATAGCAAATTCTAAGGCTTTAAAGTCCTTTCCCATACATTAAATCATCAAAGACTT
The DNA here is from genome assembly GCA_013400635.1 of Hypocryptadius cinnamomeus. NCBI lineage: Eukaryota > Metazoa > Chordata > Aves > Passeriformes > Zosteropidae > Hypocryptadius > Hypocryptadius cinnamomeus. The sequence goes on along the minus strand of VYZP01068987.1, from coordinate 1,219 downwards.
TTCTGCATGTATTTTGGACTGGCTTATGGCCAATCAGGGAAGACCTGACCATTTTCACTATATCTGCTTAGTGTTCCTGCAGCAAAAGAAAACACCTTGTGTAGGAACCAACCTACTTGCTGACTGTTAAATTCACACTACTTGTGTTTGTCTGAACAGTGGGGAATACAAATCCCCATTATCTCAGGACTGTGATTCCTTTTAAGACTCAAAACACCACTAACAGAACCAGAGAAAAGCTCTGGCCCTGCCCTTAGCAGTTTAAGGACAAACTGCCAGAATACCCATCTCTCACCCAAAAAAAAAAAAAAAAGCCATTTTTAACTACCTGTCTTCCCCAAAGAAAAATACCTCAGACCTTCACCTTGAATCTCCTAGCGTAAGAAAAGCAGGGTAACTCCACAGCCAATAGTCTCCTCATGGAGATGAACCACAACGAGTGGTGCTTCACTGATGTCCCCAAGGCTGACCTTGCAGCTGATGCAGCACCTGACATCTTACCTCAAGCTGGGGGACTCAAACCACACTCTATCAAGTGTGAAAGGACAAAGCTCACAGTTCCCACAGGCAGGTGTGGAGGAGGACAAAGCCCTTATATTGTGTACTGAACTGCCCTTAGTGTGCCATTTGTCTGTCTCCACATGCCACCCAGAAAACCAGGTGAATGGAAAAAGCTGCTAGGCAGAAAAAAGAGTAAAACCCGTAAAGAAAAAGTAAAGCAACTGCCTATGAGACAAAAACTACAGAAGTTTAACAAGTGATACAAGATTTGTGTCAGTTGTATTTTTCTGTAAATTTCAAGTGTATCCTATATCCACTTCCAAAGTGGAAGTTTGCACAATGTACTAGAGAACTGAGTTGTGCATGGGAGAAAATATTTTACCACCTTTCACATCCATAGTATTTGTGGACCAATTTCTACTAGACCCTGATTCAGCTGCAATGAGTAAAGGAGCGACAGAAAACTGGCATGTATTGCATACAGGAAATTCTGCAATCCGTGTCTATAGGGCTCAAATTGCAGCAAGATGACATTGCAAGCACAGGTGAAATACCTGCTGCACATTGCCCTGCCCTCCTAATTTCTGAACCAAAATGGACCACTGAGGAATCCAAAGGTATTGAACACAGCTGACTAACTGTGGGTAGGATTTTTTCTTCATCTCTGTGTCTAGCCAAAACAGAAAAAAGTGAAAAGAACAGTGAAAAGAAAACATGT
>VYZP01068979.1:6879-43286 GCA_013400635.1 Hypocryptadius cinnamomeus | reverse complement strand
ATGGTTTAGTGGTGGACTTGGCAATGCTGGGCTAATGCTTAGACTTGATAATCTTAAAGGTCTTTTCCAACCTAAACAATTCTATAATTCTATGAAAACAGCCATAATAATTAGTTTCAGAGGGAATTGCAAATAGCAGTGACCTTTATGCATTCAGAGTGCTGTCTTCATGCACAGATCTAAGAGGACAAACAGAGCAAATTCAAGTGCCTAAGTCTGAGCAAAACCCCAGCAGGATTTGGCACAGCTCTGCACAGCTGCCAGCTGGAGATGCCTCACTGCTGGGAGTAGGGAGGCAGATACTGTGATGGGACCACAGGAAGGGTCTGCAGGACACAGCAACCACAGGAACACATGGTAGCTTCAGGAGCTCACCCTGAGCCACAGTCATCCCAACATTTATAATATCAAACACCTGTAACACTAACTGGGAAAAAGGATTTTTTAAAATACTCATTTAATTGCATGGAGGAAATTAGAATAATGCAGATGGACTGTAAAAATCTTGGAAACACAGTAAATTGGTATTAACTATCATAATGAATAAAGAAACATACAAAAGTATCCAGATGTTGAGTGAACATTGCACTTCATCACAATTTATTACACTTATTTAAAAATTCAAAACCAAAATGAAATTACATGAATCAAATAGGAAAAACCCTCATCTCTTAAGCAAGACACGTATCACAGTAAAAGTGCTGGTTTAACTGGGCGAGACTGGAAACTGCCTGAAAAATAAAACAATGTAATTTTACAGGAAGAACGATGTAAACTACTGCACCGATTTTCTCATATCTAATAAGTGCTGAGAGGAACTCAGAGGCAAAAATCTACCTACATCTCAGTATCCAGTTAACATACTTTTGTACTGTAAATGGGGGCTGCCTTTTTCACTGGCAGCGATGTCATGGCAGAGATTTCACAACTGAATTTTCACAAGCTGGTAGACCACACATTGCCTTGGCATGCATACAGGATCTTCCAGAGAAAGCATGGAGCTATCCCAACACCCTGCTGTGATTGCAGGGACGGGCCTTTCTCACCTCTACACACCTGTTACAGTTAGGGGAGAGTGAGAAAGAAAATTTGATAAAGAATTCTTTTCCTTTAACAAAATCAATCTGCTTTTTTTCACATTTAAGTGATTTTTTTAAAATATACACACACCCACAAGCCAGCTGCTAGGAGACGAGCTAAGAGACAAGAAGGAATGTGCTTCACACAGGCTTAGAGCAGCTGTGGTTCTGCTGGTTTTGAAAGGAAAAATGCACAACTGGGTCATTTTTACTGAAGTGCAAGCCTGCAAGTTTCCCTTTTAAAATAGCAATCAAAATGTGGCCCTTAAGGTTTCAGATGTCCTGAAGCCCAAACAAGGTAAATGAAAAGGAAATAATCCTTCCATTTTGATGGTCAGATTTTACACCTCAATACTCACCAACATGCTTTAATTAAAATAATTCTTCCTGAGTCACATAGAAAGAGCAATTCTGGTGAATGTGTGAACATACCAAATACAGAGGGCCTGCACTGCCACTAACACGCACTGGCAGGCACTGAAAGCAAGTCAGTTGGAGCATCTCTTTTTGCCCCTTCATTCCCTGTAGAATGTCATGGAGCTTCTAAACTGGAAAATGGTCACTTCTTCCAGCAGTGGTCCTACTCTTAGAGCACAGTAGTAGCATGGCTTGTCCCAAAAATATTTTGGATATTGGAATTATCAAGGGTATTCAGTCAGTACATAAAAAAAAAAAAAATTATGAAGAAGGGAGAGAGATTGTCAGTCTAACCAACAACAGGGATATTCATGGTGATATCACCCCATCTCTCATCCTGAGAGAGTCTGTGTGAGCTTTGCCACACTGTCTGAGGGCACTTCTTACAGGACAGCTGCATCTCGTTGAGACCTGTTCAACAATCATGCAAGTAAAATGACAGTAGAGTTTGATTTTAGGAGTAAATGGCCAGCATTACACAGAAATCTTGATGCAATGTGGCCGCAGCTCTCCAGCCACAGAGAGAAACAACTTTCCCATGCATTGTCCTGGAGAAAAGTCTGTGAGAAGATCAGAGAAAAGAATGAGAAACAATTCTTATCTTCACTTGCTACACGTGTTGTTATAAACATGAAGAATGTGTTGTAGAGATTTGTTTACCAAAGAGTAGTTTCTTAATTAACCAATAGTAATAGTATTTAAATTAGTAGACCAATAAATCCAGGTGTATCATAACTGACTATAAAAACAAAAAATTTCTTAATAATGATATATATAATAGAATAAAGAGATTAATCAACCTTCTGTGAATCAATAATCAATGCTAATTATTACCCAGCCGGGGGCCTGACGTTGCAACGACAAGGCAACACCTACATTGAATGAAGATGGCATCTTCTCTTCTGCACCAGCTGCAAACACAGTGACCAGAGCTGAGAGCTGGCAGGCAGAGGCTCAAAGAATTGCAGAGCACTTTCAACCACCTAAACACCCAGTGATAAGTATCAGGAACATGCTTATCTACAGCTACCTTACGTAAAAAACCAGAAGGTTTTGACATACTGCTTGAGGCAACCTGGCAGGAAAGATGAACAAGGAGAGAAAGGATGGGGACCTGTGTGAGACAGACTTGGGGAACACAGGCAAAGATTCCAAGAACTTCTACCACTGTCAATCTCTCGTGAAGCTTAGTGTTAGGTCTGTTTGAGAGTCCAAACCCACAGGCCATGGCTGGCTCCTTGTCTGTGCATGACTTATGTCATGCATGTTAGAGGCAGTCTCTCAGCCAGCAAAATAAAGCTTACCTACCAGTATGGGTTTGACTGCATTGTCCTTAAAGCACCATCAAAGCAGATGGGTTAGAAGAGCAAAATACAAAGTCTGAAGCACTGTGAATTGTGCAAGCACAGCAAAGAGCACTGAAGGGGAACTGAAGACTCTGTTGAACCTGCAATTGACCTGAGGCCATGGGAGAAATGTTCCCTCTTTGAGACAACTGGATCTTGAGCATCACTGTTACAACCCAGTAGCTGGGCTCAAGGAAAATGAGTTTGACAAGGTAACATTTCCCCTCTCATGTGGCTCTAATCCTGGTACTGGTGATCCTTTTGGTGTTGTGTTTGAACAGGGAAGATTAGAGGCCAAAAGCAACTTTAGATTATGTTTTCCAGCAGTCCATGCTGGCAACTTATACTGTCCATTGCACATCCTCGTCCATTTCCATTACCCACCTGGGGCAGTCAGGTTCACTCATCGCCCCAAGACTGTACACCAGCCTCTCAGACTTCATCAAAACTGGTGAATCAGGTACATATCCCGTAAAGCTCTCAGTCCGTCCTGCCCTCTGAACCCCTGCCCTTCTCTTTTCTCAAGAACTCCTCAACTTTCTGAGCCACCTTCTCATGCCAAAGAGGACTCCACAAGCTCTTCTCTTTTGCTTTTAATGAACTAAGCAGTCATTGGCAGAGGTTAATGTAAGTCCTTGCAGAGCAGAGAAGTTACTTCACTCAGTTGTCACAGCACCGCCCTCCCCACCCCCACCCCTAGTCTGGATGTAGCATCTCCAGAGTTTCTTCCTATTTTTAGGAAACCTGGAAAGAGTAAGTTCTTCTCCACCTCTCCTCCCATTCTCACTCCTACACAGAGGTGTTTAATCTCTCTTCTTCACAGCACAATCAAGCTCACTGTCTGATGTAAGTCTGGTAAAGGGTTACCAAATTGGTCAGAGGACTGGAGCTGAGCACATGCAAGGGGAGGCTGAGAGCTAGGTTTGTTCAGCCTTAAGAGGCTCAACAGAGCAAACAGCCTGAATCATCTCAGGGACAGATGGCAATGGGATGAGAAGCAAGGGACCCAATGAAAATCCCAGTTAAACAGGAAACAAATTCCTTCTCTGTAGAAATGTAAAACTTGATTAGAGAAGGCCCAGTATCATCTGATTCTGTTGGATTTATGTTGAGGGAAGGTTGAACTAGATGACCCACTTCTGATTTAAACTACTCTGTGATTTTATGATTTCATTTACCACATCAAAAACCGTACATTGCCAGACTCCATTGGGAAAGAGCCTAATAAGGAGCAGCAGCAGAACAGGCAATGGGTGATGTAGATGCATTGTAATTGCATTTGCACTGCTGTCAGCACTAGAGCATATCTATACTAAATATGATAAAACAGCAATATAAAGTCCAATTTTTGAGGTTGTGAGGAATTATGAACCATACGAATGGATTTTATTCATCATTGTGCTTCTTGATGTTTTACACAGTGGGAAAAGCATGAGCCTTCAGTAAAGGCCAAGGAAAACTCATCTCTGTCCTCGAACAGTTGTGTCCCTGTAAAGACATTTTCTCTCTATAATAGTTCCTCTCTACAATTTGCATTCTCTGGGGCTATCCTTATGGTTCACCACAACACTACTGGTGTTTTTTAGCATTTCAGGTTATTAAGACAGCACCAATTTTGTAAGTCATACTTTGAAATGCACTGCTTGCTTGTAACTTGTTTACTACTTTTCTATGGTTCATAGTAAGTTTAGAAACTGGACTGGTAAGGTTTTTTTATGGTTAAAAAATCCTTCAGGAGTTATAGTAAAAGAAACTCAATAATATTAATTTTAATCTTACAAACCTTTCTATGATTTTTTGATAAAAAAAGCCTCTCAAATAATTTACTGAAAACATCCACCACAGTGAGATGTAAATGAACATAGCATGAAAAGGCTCGAAACAAACTGGCACTGATTTTCTGCGTTAATAACCTCAGTTATCTAAATGCAAGATGTTCGCTTTCAAGAAAGCTGTACAGTGCCCAGTACACATGGAAGACATTTTTTAATCTGGCACAAGCGAGACCGCAGTAAGCGGAACAGACTGGGATCCAGAAGAGAAGCAGGCAGTGGTATAGCAGGTGTTGTCAGCCTAATGGGGAACAAGGGTGTGAAAAAGGCACCCATACTGGGTCAGAAAGCAGAGACCATCTCCAGAGAGGCATTCACTCCTAACTGCTCGGGGTGACACCTGGCTCTGGGAATAGGCAGATGCCATTTGTGCATCTTTGGATGCAGTAATCATCATTTGCAATGGACACAAAAAACACACAGTCACTTTGTTGTACAGAGCACTGTTGGCAGCAGTCAGCTTGTGGAGACTGTGGCACAAGCCCTTGGTGCTCTGGTTCAGCTGCCTGGGCACCAGCCCTGCCTCTGTGGGCAAAGCACCACAGCAGCTGCTGCAGACCCTTGGGAGGAGCTGCAAATCCTGCGCTTGTTGGTGACTCTTGTACAACCACATACATCTAAGACAAAATAAGGATAAATGTTGGCCACCAACACCTATTTATGTCCTTCATTGCATGGGGTGGTGGTAGGAAAACAGTCAGAGAGATGCACATATTATTTTTAACCCATCCACTGAATTTTTTGTGCATGGTGCACTGCTTATTTTCTTTATGAATCACAGCCTGCCCCAGAGACTGATTATTCACCTGTATGATTTTTAGGAGAGGGAACCAAGTGAAAATGGCACAGAGCAGAGAACAACAGGCTTTATATTCAGAGAGAGAGAGAAAGAGAGAGAGGGAACTTAAGGAGAAGACATCTTAATCTGGTAGCGAAAATTTTTTAAAAGGAGAAAATAATGTATATTAGCAGGAATAAATTCCACTTATTTCCTCGTAATTTCATTAGGAACTGGCATTTATACAGGATAAATGTCGTGGGTAGATCCCTATAACACTTCCTTTAATTTGCTTGCATTGCATTTCTATTGCTCTGGGTTTCTCATCAACAGACACAGAGTGCTCAGGAAGCAAGACAAAATAATGATTTAGCAGCAACTAATTTGTATACATACAAAGAGAATCATTCCATCAGCTTTAAATTATGAAAAAGACGTTAGTTAAAAGCTTTGTGAATTAGTTAATAGCTAGCGCTACATGAGTAAGAAAAGCAGAAAAGTTTCTTACATCTAACTTTGTCCCAAATATTCCATCAAACAAAGGCATTTTCTTAATGATTAAAAAGCTAAATTAATGATCCATGTTATTGACGCAATATAAGCTTCTCAACAGAGACCGTTAATAGCTTCCCTGAGTCGCTCGACCCACAGCCTCTCACAGCACTTGCCAAGCACCAACTGCCACAGGTCCCCTACCGCAAATCCATCACACCCTCTGGGAAAAGAACCGCTGCCTCCTGCAGCCCTGAACACAATCCTGCTGATAATGTGGAATGCAGAGATGGTAGCTGGGTATGCGGGAAGCCTGCAGGGCAGTTTTGGGAGGCCTGGGCTGCGCTGCTCCCTGGGCAGAGCCCAGCAGGACAAGGGGCTGGCACAGGCACATAGCAGACAGTCCCTGGGAAAGCACCTGCCATCCCAGTCCCCGGTGCAACAGGCTCCTTGCACAGCTCCCAGTGAGACAAGGCACGGTGTGTAGGGCATTCCTGAGAGGCAGTGCTGCCCAGGGGAAAAGCAAGAGCACTGGCTCTGCCGAGGGCTAATCCTTCACTTTTCTTTCAACAAGCCGTTTATCACTCCCTAAATATGGTTAGGTTTGTGAAACTCTCTGAGGCCTTTTCAAAAAAAGGGGTCTGTGAGAACTAGATACTCAGCAATTTCAATGCTATTTAGAAGGGAACAAGTCAAGTCCCCCTTCCAGATTCCTCTCGTCACTGTGTGCCTTGAATACTGATGTGCAGCCTCTCATGATGGTTTGCTCAAAGGCTTGAGTAAGTGAACAGCGACAGAACAAGGAAGCGCTTTACTCACAAGAGAGAATATGGAGACAAAGTATCATCCTCATGACAGCAGGAGTGTGGTGGCCTTTTAATCTCACTGGTTTTCTCTGAAATGCTGTTGCCTTCTTTTACCTGCAGGCACTTGGCACAGTGAGGAAAAGCATCGCGTGGAAGAAAAACACTTGGAATGATATTGCATCTATTCTTCTCACTGAGCTACAAGAGCTACATGATCTAGTTGTCCCTGCTAATTTCAGGGGGTTTGGACTAGATGACCTTTAAAGGTCCCTTCCAACCCAAACTATTCCATGATTCTATTTATACAGATTATGACCTTTTCCTAGCACTGTTTGCCGCAGTAAAACAGATGGTGCACAGTTTCATTCTGATACAGCACTTTGACCCATCTTTTTGACATGCCAGAAAAGAAGACTAAGTTTGAGGTGTTGCCACCCTCAGAAAATAAAAGAAAGAGCATTTGCATAAGGATGCATCTTTCAGGTCCCTGTAAGTACAATCAACAAGGAACAATTTTTAAATCCCATTTTTTGAAAACATTCTTTTTCTCCTTTAACTAATTCTTCTGTACAAGTTGGTAATTTGACTGCAAGTGATTTCCAGGATAAACAAAAAATATGATGTGAGAAGCAGCTGAGAAGATTATCCTCTCATTGAATCCCACTGTATTTCTGCTGAAGTCCTATGACTTCTTATGCATTTTAACATTTATAACACATTATATTTCTGAGTTCCCCATTACACTTGGCATTCCAAGATCTCTTTGTACAATATACACAGAATAAATGGCAAAAGATTTCTGAGGAAAAGAAATATAATTCAATAATTGTTTAAAAATTGCTGTAATTTCAAGCTATAAAGATAGATGTGGATAAATTTTCAGGAGTGTTAGGAATGAGAGGTAAAATTGAAAGCAAAATGTTTGCTTAAATTTTCCCACATTAGTACTTCCATCCTCCCTCCCAGACAGAGGAGGTTCCTAGTGAGACAGTATTGAAGCAACAAATCGCTGCTCTGCCATGGTCAAAAAAAATCATATAAAACCATATCTGGTTTCCCTAATTAATGGAAAGGAAATTACTAAATTCTGACTGTAATCCAGAGACTGGTGAAGTTTCCTGCCTACAAACTGTAATTTTGTTGAAAACACTATGTTCTTTGGGTAAATCTGCTAGATGAACTTCCCATTTTGGGTGACATAGGAAAACCTTCTTTTTTGCTTTCCCAACTGAATAAAATATGAAGACAGACATAAACAGCCTCTGAGACACACATCGCCTTAAACTTTTAAAAAGTGGTGTTATCACTAGCTGAGAAATTAATTTCACATTTTCAAACAGAGATGTATCCGCCTCTGTATGGACACATTAAATGAGAAATTTATTCTAGAATCAGCTCCATAACTCCACTAACACTTTCAAGGCATGTTGCAAATGTAATTATCTGCAATAGCAAGACTATTTGAGTCATGTAACTGCATAATTAGGGTCTCTTCTGGTTCATCATTACAAGAGACTAACTAAGATTAAAACATTACTTGATTTTTATCTACTTTTTCTACTTTGTCACCTGACATTTCTTGGTAACTATTAATAGGACAGATAATAAAATGTTGTGTTCCCCTCTTCAGTAATAGGCATTGCTAATTTCCATTACAAGTTGTTTTCCTCAGGCTTTAGAAAAAAAGAATTGCAATGACAATAAGCATTTTATTTCTGTGAACAGCAAAACCTTGACTTTATGGCTAATAATAAACAAGTAAATATTTTCCTTTAGCAAGGAAAAATTGAAACATGTCAAAACAGCATCAGAGTGAAATCTGACCATTAACACTGATGAAGACTGGAGAGTTTTTTCATAATAGAACAGCAGCAAATTCTCCAGACATGGGAAAAATGCTGAAGTTGTTTACAGCCACTTGTGTACATAGTGAATGAATAAAAGATGTCTTGGCATTAAATATGAATCCAAAACCAGAAAATTAAGGCAAGCATCTTGAAAGCAAGTCATTAGTGGCTGATGTCTGAGATCACACACCTGAGATCACAGAGGAAAAGTAGATCTTCTGTTAAAGCATTATGCAGCAGGAAGACTATGACATAGTTGCCATCATGAAAATGTGATGAACTTGTACAACTGAAGTGCTGCAATGGATGGGTAGATCTTTAATCAGACCTGTCTTTTCCTCCACACATCCCAGGTACAGGCAACCCTCTCTACTCTATGTCTCTCATCATTTCAGTTCAATGACAGACACAGAGGCATCAGAGGCATCCACTGCCCATGCTCCCATCCCCAGCCTCTCCTGGTCCCACAGGCCAGAGCATGCATGGATTACAAGCAATAGTGGAAGATGAGACAGCTAAAAATACTGGAGGGAGCAAATGCATCCTACATGATTTAAAGGTAGTTCACTGGTTTGGCTTTTCCTAGTATTTGAAGAAAGAGGTGACACCATTTCTCACATCACTTTCTGATGTGTAAGACCTATTCTCTGGTGTATGGTGTGTGGCAAAACAAAGAGGAAAAGCCCAGGTGATGCACAGCCAGCACAGGAACACAGAGATACAATGCCACACAAGAGGATATGCAATTTTCAGAGCAGTAATCAAGGCTGTGGATGAACTGTATCCAGGCCCCCCGGAGAACTATTGCTTACTCTGTACACCCCAGAGCCCATTATGCCAGGCAACAGAAGAAGGATAACCATTACCTTTATTGCTAGAATTGCAGTGTAGAAAAATGTGATTAATAAGAGTAGGAGTTTTACCTGTCCATCTCACCCTACTGCCTTTCTGGACGCCTCCATGCCTACTGAAGTTGCACTCACACACATCCACTGTGGGAACAAAGCTTATTTTAAACAAAGAGAAAACTGTTACGTATCAGAACTTTGAAAAGCTGCACGCGAAAAACTGGAGACACAACCTTACTTTTGCCGGTGGCTTCACCACTAACTTTTTTCTAACTCTCAGCCTATATACTGCTTATGTGTGAGGCTCTATAGTGACATCTGGTTTTAATACAGGGCTTTCCACCACTAAAATTCCTGCTGGTATTGCTAACTCTGTTTTCAAACACAGAGACTGAAACCTATCTCTGTCCCAGTTATCTGCTTCATTCCTTTCTTGGAAGTCCCCATCCTGCTGCATAGTTTAGCTGCTGCAGTGTGGACAGCATATATTCCAGCCCCACAGCTGCTGGGCACCAGCACAGTTTCTGAAAAAGCTCCTGGCACATGTAATTTCATTTTAAAGACTGGCAGTTTAGATCAGTGCCAATTGTCTCAGTACCTGTGAACTACGGCTGTTGAGTAGCTGCTAGACAAGTAGCAGCATGGAGAAGGGACAGGATGGGTTGCCAGGGAGAGAATCCGCTACAGACATCTCTGCTTAGGATCCCTGTGGGCTAGCTGTCATGCAGGAATCATGAGGAGCATTGGTCAACAGAGAGCAGCAAATGCTCCACTCAGGTGGAGATTGCCAGACACCTCACCTCTAGTCACATCAGTGCATATGGTGGCCCAGACCTGGCCATCAGTCTTCCCAGCAAGGCTATAAGATTGAAAGACTTCCAGCAAGAACAAAAAGAGAGACACAGTCTCTTGTAACAAGCACTGGCTCAAAAGCAGGCTAACATGGTCAACTCAGCTTTCAATTTGAGCATTAGCAATAGCAGTAAATGGACAGTGACTGTGCTTTAATTATAAGAAAAGACCAGTAAGCTCTTCTCTCTTTAAATATATCCCCTACACCATTAACAGCTTTACTTTAACAGAAAGCACATTAGATCCTCAATGGAAACACAGCAGACCTTGGACTGTGGGAATACAGCTGCTAAGCAACCTTACCAACATCCTGTCTATTCCTGCACTGTAGCTGTGAATAATTACTCCTCCATGTAACCCTTGCCTTTCTGTCACTGCTCTTCCACAGCTGTATACTCTTGGAACTGCAAATGGGCCCAAACCAAACTCCCAGAGCTAAAATTATTCTCATATTTAAGGAAATCTGGCAGGAAATACAACCAGGTGTCTGCCCTCTCTCGCTACAAGTGGATGATGTGGAGCCCTAAATATAAACAATCAAAACTTTCAAGGCTGTTTTTCTGTTTCAGATTCTGTGGTTCAAGCTGGTCTATACTCATTTTCTTACTCTGATCTCAGCTGACAGCAGCAACTTTAAAAACCAACCCATAAACCAAACAATTTTACCAGTCTTCAAAAAATACTCTCAAAATATTGATGGAAATGAAGTCATTTACTGCATTCACTGATTACTGTGTCCACTCTTCCTGAATGTCAAGCTAGTGCTGCTTTGTAGGAGGAGGAGATTCTATTTCACAACTGAATGAAAGAAACCCAACCAACACAGTGTTTGGGGTAAAAGAATGAATCACTGCCTTCTTGGCACATCTCCATGTTAACAAAAGAAATGAGCATTGTCCAACTTTACCTTGTTGTCTGGGAGGCTGCCCAGAGGTTTACTTTCAAAGGATCCTGGTCTATTTAAACTCCCCAGATCAGGGACTGCACAAATTTTAAAAACCAGAATTTAATAGAAAGGCTAAAGACTGCTGACCATGCTTCAGAAGTACTCAGAAAGCTGTTTACTTTGGATAGTAAATTTTCAGCACTACAAGGCCTCTAAGATCATTGAATACAATCATTAACCCTATGAATAATTTTAATATTAAAGCAATAAACCTATCCTTTTGCCCCCTAAGAAGCTAAAAAGTTCTGTACTATAGCTTTGGTCTTAGAGCAAATTTTTATGTTTTTAACTCTCACAGGAAAAGGCACATGAATGATATGTTTGTATTACATGTTCTATTTTCAATGCAGTTTAAAAAATCAATTCATACAGACACTATGCTGTAAGACAGGAAACTACCCATTTCATCCCATCACTGACATCCAAAAAATCAGTACTAGCCAGGTGTTATCTCATCTACATGCATCCAGGAGGGCTGTGTTACTCTAACAAAACTGATTTTAATAGTCTATTTAAATGTCTCTAATTTTTCTATGTAGAAAAGACACGTACCTCTTTATCTGTCTATATGTACATGGCCATCCAGTAATGAGGAAATTAAATGCATTTTCTTCCTGAACAATGCCGCCCTCACACACAGTCCCGGGTGAAGCATGAGAATTGCAGAGAATTCACTGAAACTCATTTGGTAACTCTTAAAGCTGAGGGATACAAAGAGCCTGAAATGAATGAAAACACAACTGTTTACCTTGAACAGAACACTCAGCTTCTGGGGAGGAAAATGCTTCATCCTAACCATGTCCACTGGGAGCCTGGCAGCTTTATGCACTGTGGAAATGTCACTCTTTTCTCCTCTCTCTCAAACTTCTTCATAGCTACTTGCACACAAGCCAAGGGAAAGCCCTGAGACATTCTTGTTGCCTATACATGCAATGTTGAGGCCCACTTGGTCAGACTGTGAGGACATTGTTCCAGCAGTCTTGCTAGATATTTTCCTCGGCATGTGTGCACTAAGGTTTTAGCAGTAATTATCACGGATGCTTTGCAATTTTGTGTTGCATAAAACTTTTGTTGTGACCTTCATTTGCAATAATCTTAGCATTCAAAAAAAAGAATATTAATGAAAACATGTTTATGAGGGATTAACATAGCAACAAATATTAAAATGCTGTGTAGTTTTAAAAAAACTACTAAATACTTTTCTTATGAGTACCCTAATTAGAATATTTATTCTAAATTATTTATACTGACCTTCTGAGCAAATCTAGTACTTAAATTTGAGCTGCACTACTAAATGTAATAGCAACATTATTAACAGAGTGCTTGAAGATGCATGCCTCATATAACACAGTGGCAATAGTCTTCTCTGCTGTTTTAATGCTGTGTTCACTTAGCACGCAAAGTTTGGGAGTCTTTGTACTAGAGGTGTTAGGGGTTTTGGTCCCTTCCTCTTTTTCCATTCCCTTTGTAGGTAATTCCTGAACCAGAAAGAAGGCACAAAGAAAATCAGCTATAAGGACAAGAGCCCATTGGGTATGAGGCTACGCCACAGCCCCACTCCCAATTACCACAACCTGTGTACCTACATGCATGCTGTATAAATGTAAACTTCACTTCTCAGCCTTTACTAGCTATCATCCCATTAGCAAAAGTGTCCATTTAGATCTCATTTGTGTCGAGCCTTCTAAACATCTGTCTTCATGATGCTCAAGCTTTGGTATGGTCCATGATCGAAGACTGACTCTTACCTCTCATATCTAAGTTAACTCACTTTGGGTTTTGTGATCAAAGGTTAGACCACGTGGCGAGGTGGTAGGGAGAACAACAGGAGGCGTAGACACTCTTATTTGAAAAGAGACTGACTGGTGTAGGAAAGGATAAACCAGATAAACAGATATGACCCAGTCATGCATCTGTAGTGCTTCCTTTAAGTTCAGCAGTCCCAGCTGGTGTGTTAGGGAGACTTATTAAAGCCTTTTCTAGTCTTTCTGGCTGGATGGCCAGATAATTTAGTTATAACAGTACTTTTAAACTTAATGCAAGTAGTGGTTATTTCAACCCTTTCATTCCCTCCCAGGAGTGCCAAGCAAAGGGAAGAAAATTAAAGGACTGAAAAAGCAAAGCAGCTCTTCTCAAGGCAAGCATACTTTAGAAATACATATTTAAAAATATCTTTCACAAAATTCCAGAGAGTAAGAGACACAACCAGGCCAAATAGCCTGGGGAAATGTTTGTTACCACGGTGTATTCTGCAAGCATATTCAAAGTCCCCTGAGACAGAAAAATATAATGTATTCTCCTCCTAACCCTGCACCACAGAGCAACAGATAGGTTGCTGGTTCTGGCACCTTTCAATGGAAATTCAAAACACTGCTATTTTCCTGTTCACATTACAAAGTTAATTGTAAAATTGATGAATGCTAACATTCATTGAACTGACTGAATGCTAACAGAATGGTTTGCTATGTTTTATAATACCATGCATTTTAATCAAATGATCACCTGCCTATACATTTTCTGCTACTTCAAATGCCTTGATTTATATCTCTAGGAACTGTTTGCCTGCCCTAGATCACAATAACACCAAAAAAACCCCAATTATTTGTGACCATTTGAATATTGCTTACAGTGGTTTTGCTTTCATTAGGTTTGCTAATGTAAACAACTGAAGTAAACCAATTACTCCAAAAGGGATTGTTGCCTTGTTGCACAGATTTTGAGAGTAGTAAAGACAAAGGATGGAAGCAAGAGTTCAGAGTACTGCAAATCAGGGGATACAATGTTAAATGCCTGACGTTGCTAATAACACAGGGTCTTTACCCAGTTGTGCATTTCACCTTTGTACAGGGAGGTGCACTTTCAGCTGTCCACTTACTTCTAAGACTTCAAAAAACTATCCCATGCTATCACATTCTCCCAGGACAGAGAGCCACACCCACAGACTATGGAATATCTTCTGGAGGTCTATTTACAACAGATAATGTAGCATGACTTAAGGATTTTGTCAGGGGAACATACTGCCTCTGGACTCATGATGCTCAGGAGGGCTGGCATTAGTCTTGCTGACAAATCTGAAATGGAGTGCAAACCTCCCGGAGGATGTGCCAGGGGAAGGCATGTGCTATCAGTGAAACTGTGCAGGATACACGCCTTCCTCTAAGATCATCACCCCAAAAGTGAAATGCCAGTTTTACAGCCAGTAAGCTGGTGAGCAGTATTTCATTATGTGGCATTCTGCAGAGAAAATTAGCAAGTAATATACAAATATAAAGAGGGTTTTCCTTTCAGACTCTGACTTAAATGTGTCAATGACAGTGACTGAAACTCTGTTTTCTGACTGACCTGAAATTTAACAGCAGACTAAACTCTGATCTGCTCTGCCAGATGTGTCAGGTTAACATACGGCTCTGCATTGTGCAGGCTAGCCCAAATGAAAACAGGAGGTGGACTAGAACGTTACAAAGCCATGGTGCTATAGCAAATACTTTTTTAAGCCATTTACTGGGGTTTAGACAGTATGTAACTCTGTCACAGAGTTAACTATTAAAAAGGCAACAGTTTTAGGCACTGCCCTGCAATACAAGACTATAAAATGCAAAACAGGTGAACTTGCCATCTGGAGTGGTATGAGCTGAATACACAGGTGCTTGCTACATTTAAAATGACAGCCCAATCCACAGGAGGAATTATGAGGAGAACAAAGCAGACAAATGCTCTTTTGATCGCTGCCTTGAATTCCTGGTTCTGTGTGCCCATGTTTGCCTACTCTCAGGTAAGTGCTGGGTGTGCAGTGTGACGGTTTAAAAGGCTGGCGCTATTTTTAGCTGTGTACACATTGCAGGGCAGCAGAAATGTAGGGCAATTCACACCAGCACGGCACAGGCAATTCTTGCCTGAGAGCATGCAGCCCTCTAACTGCTGCTTGAACAGAGAGAGCCACAGTCCTGGTCAAGTACTGGTTTATAACATCTCCATATCAAAATCTAGTGCAAATATATACGCTCTCCAATTTGAGCGGCCAGGTGGAATGGAAGCTTTTGTCTGGGGCTCTGTTTAAGCAGGCAAAGGGGTGAAACAGGGATGCCATGTGACCCTCAAAGCAGCCTCCCTGCCTTTACGACCTGAAAAACTTAGTTCTGACCAACCTGTTTTAAATTCTGTGTTGGCACTGGCTCTGGGTTGATGCAGAATGCAGAGGGACTCTCAGAAGGCAGGTCAACATCCACCTCAGCCTCCTTGCCTGCGGCCCAGCAGCCAGGGTGAGGGCTCAAGGACACAGGCTTGCCAAGGCAACTGAACAGGGCCCCGAGCCAGCTCTAGAACACTTTGGGTAACAGGCTAACTAGAGGCATTCAATTTGTTGACCGTCCATAACACAGGGTCTTTGTACACTTTTCCTTCCCATAAGGACATTATTGGGCACTGTTGTCATCTCCAGAGACCTCTGTCCTTCTGATAAATTTTTTCAGTGTTTAGGCACAGAGGTTCCGAGATGCAGTGGAGCTGTCATTCTACATGGAGTGGCACGTAGGAGAGTCAGCAGTAATTTTTCTAAGGCTTTTGGGCAACGAAGCAGCTTTTGCTGCTGGAAGGAGAGAAGAAACACAGCTGCAACCACAAGCTTGTCCTTGGAGGTGCCAGATGAGTTTGACATCAGTGCAGAAGATGGCCTAAAAGGAGGGTAACCATAATAGCACCAGGAGAGGGAGCTGAGCCCTGCAAATACAAGGCAATGTTAAATGAACCATCCATGCACACTTTGTGCACCTCAACAGGTGAAGAAAGAATTGTTGTTTGGGGTAGAGTTAAAACAATGAGATGCAGACAGAAAAAGAAAAACATCATAAGGCTGAATGTTAGGAAACATCTGAAATTATAAGTAAGTGGCACAGTTAAAAATGAAAACACAAAACAAACAAACAAAAAATCTATGCCTGACCTGCGATTTTACCATACTACAAATTCTGATTTAACTGCAGAAATATATGTTAAGTTGAACGGAGTTCCCACAGAGTTATTAACAGAAAGGCTCAGGGTGAGAGAGGTGATGGCTTAGCTAACTCTCAGTAACTGTCTGCAGATTATTTAATGTCTGTAATGTGCTTTAAAGAAGAAAACCACTGAGTGCTAAGAAAATTAGAACAAAAAAATTCCCCAACAGTGGCATCTATTAAATTATAAAATAACCTCTCCAGGGAAGCCTCAGAAGTATTGTCACTAAATAAATTTAAAACTGAACAGCTTGAAATGTGTTTACTATAGGAAAGAGACCTGTATTTTCCCCAAGGAAAAGAGATGAAATGTCCTAAGGCTTCAATAGTCTTTTATCTCCAATTTTTTATCGTTCTTCCCTGATGCACATGGGAGAGAGATGATTATTTAAACTCTTTTTTCCCCTCTGGAGCTGTCTGGTGAAATGTGCTGACAGGGATTATCCATTGACTGTGTATTCCAGGTAATTCACAAGGCAGGCAAGCACAGAGGCCCACACTCCTTCACAAAAAGCAAGTGCGTGCTGGAGGAGGAGGCAGCTTCTCTTTGAGACCAAGACAAGCTGCCAGCCTTTGCCATTTTCAAGGCAGACCAGAAAAAATGTTACCCAGGTACACATACAGACAGATGCACACAGCAAGAAGCAAGCAACAGTTTAGTCAATCCTAGGCTGTCATGGGATGCTCAGAACAAAAGGAAGAGGCAGCCTTCTCTTTTTCCTTATGGTCCTACTGCATCTGGCCGATAAAAAGAGAGAAACTCTCTTCCTATCACTGACAAGAACCACGACTGAAGTTGTTTATATTCCCAATGGCAGAAGGAGGGGCAGAGATAGGAGAAAGGGAAATGGGAATTTAAAGAGCGAAGTCAACTGGTGGAAGAAGGGATTCAAACAATGCCACAGCAACAAGAAGCTCAGTTGTTTTGGCTCTGATTTCCCATTACCTCAAACCTACATCCCTGTCTGGGACGGTTATGGATTGCAGTCCCCACGCTGTGGGCACTTCACCTCACAGTTGTATCTGCCCTAAAAAACTATGGAGTGGGCTAGAGGCTCCAATGAGGTTTATTATAGCCTGCAGGTAAGCGCTGCCTTGAGTATTATAGTCTGCAGGTAAGGGCTGGCCCTCTGAGCCCTGAGAGGCACTGTCAAGTCTGGAGCAGAATTCCCGAGTCATAGAGTGGCTACCGTTACAGTGAGTACCAATTACACTGGGGGAAGGCCCTTCAATTGTGCGAGGTGAGGCTGAAGTGTGGGCAGCCCTTTGAGGAGATTCAACTCTTGTCCTCCAATACAACTGTTCTGTGGCTCAGCAAGAACAAGAGGTGACATGGTGGCAGACACTGTCTGAGGGAGGGAGCTAGGATCCAACACAGAAGATGCCATCAAGGGCAGCAAGGAAGATAAAATGCACATTTTTTCTTATCTTGTACACAGCTTCAATACTTCTATTAAGTTACATTTTTCTATCATTACTTGATCACCTGTAGGTTTTTGTAGCAAATGGGAAGTACAGCAAAAAATCCAGAAATAATTTAAGGCTCTTGCTAAGACAAGTGGAATATATAAAAGTTTTTTCAAGAGTACACACATGGATCCTCAGCATAACATGTTAATAAAAAGTTGCCATCTCTCCTTAGCAGTAAAGGGCTCATTGTTTTTCCTCTCCATAAAGCAAGATGTCAGACGTTGTACAGATATTCTTCAGACATGAAGATGTTTGCAGGCCACATAAACTTTCAGGGCAGCAGGACAGAGAAATATAAATTCAAACTCCTCAAATGATGTTCTCATTCCCAGCTACACTCTGTAGACCAGCACATGGGAGCCAGGTAAGAGTCTACAAACTCCATTTCCAAAGGCAGTCAGACAAGTAGTTCAGAGGCAGGCAGGAACGAAAGATATTTGTCACTATATGGAAGATACTTTGGTATGGCCAGCCACTGCAGAGCTCCTAATGAAATTTTGCCATGCAGCATCAGCAGTAGCTAATGAGGATGGATGGCCACTGTCTCACCTTGTTTTTTAATCTTCATCGGCTTTTAAGGCAACTTACCCAGTCCTGGAATTTGCAAACAAGTCACATGCTGTTGGTAAATCCAAATCTCGCGTCACTGCTTGTCCTACTTTCTGAGCCAAAGTCTCAGTACTGCAGTACAAAGTTGCAAGCCAAGTATCATAATTCAGGGAAGAAATTTGAGCTGCAGCTCAAAACCCAAGATGCTTACAAGGGGAATATTTGATGTGGAAAAAAATTCTCATATTACAGGATCTTTACAAGTTTGACATCAGAAATCAATCCAAAACTCTATTTCTCAGAGTACTCAGGTACTCAAAATACTTATTTCACAGTGTAACTGCGCAGGATACAGGTTGCATCTTAATGGAAAATTACTTCATAGCCAACAGCTGCACTATGACAATTAGAACAAAGTTTCACTTGGAGATCTCTTTGTATTGAGTGAAATTTGTCATTAAAATTCATCAAGTGAAAATTTCACTATCAGCAAATTTGACTGATGTTCTAAAAGATTTTTCAAAAAGTATATTTAAACTAAACTAGAAAATCAGGATATATTCTAATAAAACCACCAGATTGTTGTAAATTACATACTTTTTTTTTTTAAATTAGAGGCTTGTTTTATGATTAGGTATGTTAATATTCATATTTGCTCAGGGAAAATAAAGTTACAGTACATGTGCCAAACCTCATTACAAAGGCATGTGATTCAAATCATATTCTAAAAATAACAAAAAATTTTGTTTTATTGCAAGTTTCTTGTAGCATATCCATGTTACAAGGCAAACCAAAATACAACACATTATATTTTGAATACAACTCCTTAAATAACGGAATGAAATATTTACTGTATGAAATGGATGAATCACTAACAAACAACTTCTCAGCTTTTTTCTTAATAACCAGTGATCCATTCACCTTCCTCTCCTTCAAAAACATAAGGTGTAAACAACTTTCCCCAAATCTTATTGATGTACTGATAGCAAACATCCTGAGTAAAAGATTCATATTTGACTGAAAGGGATGCCTTTTCAGAATTTTATGGCATTGTTTCACTTCCTACAGATCAAATAAGCAATTAATTTTCTTGTAAATAAATGGCTAAGGAAAACACATAGGGAATTTCTGAGCTATTTCACCCCCACAGCTTTTTGCTTAGAATTCTCAGTGTGTGATGACCACCTTTTAGGAAGGCATTTGGATGTACTTTGTTCAAAAGTCCCGGTATGGCCAAAAAGACACAACTTATGAGCTAAGCCAATTGTTACTGTCACTGAATCTTTAACTTGCAATCACACAATATTAATCTTGATATAATTATTTTAGGAAAAAAAAAAAAAAAGAAGAACGCTATCAGGTCTCAATAATGATAAAGGTGAAACTGGAACACAAATCTCATAGTACCTATATGCCTTCTCCACTTTACACTCACCTTGCCACTGCCCACCTTGATCCTAAGGTGGCTGGCCTTTCACCATATATAAGATTTTATATCCACTGGATCCTTTCTCTTTGTTACTCCTAAAAGCAGTTTCACCCAGTTGTCAGGTCTGCCTTTATTTAGCCATTAGTCATTGACCATTTATGTGTTGTTTATAGCTCTGGGGGTTCAAGTATCTTCCCATGCCCTCTACTGACATCTCAGATCTGTACTCCTATGCAGTGCATCCAGTAGCTTTCCTTTTGAGACCTGTGCCATGATACCATATTTATAGTCCTCTACACCACATCATTTTGCTAGGGCCCTGCATTCTTCATTCCACAAAAAAAAACCACTTGTTAATCTCAGCTAAATTAAATTATGGTTAAATCACACAAAGCTAAGCAAAAGCAGAACAAATTGTGTAACAGTCACCTGGTTACAGCAGGAAATTGCTGTTCCAGCTAAACAAACTAAAGCAAAGTCCCAGACAAGCCAAGGCAAGCCCAGACAAAGCCATAAGTCCTGAGGCCTTACAGAGCTCCTGCAGACCCTCTGGGCTGTCACAAACAACAGCAGTGTGTTACCATGAGTACAGTAAATACTGCGCTACAGGACTACACAAAGTTTGGGTGCATGGGAGCCTACAAATGTAGTCCATCCTTGAAAAGTTCAATCACATAGTCACAGTGCCTCACAGCCAGAGAAGGGACCTTAAGTCAACCAGCCTCCTCTTTGCAGTCACTTCCATCTCACCTGGAAGTAGTTGACTTCTCCTAACCAACAGTGGTATCTATCCCGACCCAGCTAACTGGAGACGCTACTGCTTCCTTCCTACCTTGATGAAAGCCAGCCTGCTTTAAAGAAGGAAAAACTTACAAGATTTCTTTTGCTGGTTACCGGCTTTTCCATGTATTTTAGCCCAGGCAAGAGCATACAGGGAAATGCTTCTTTCTCTGCCCGGATGAGCAGGACCTGGCTTAATACTGAGACATAAATGGGACTGTAGACCTAGGAGCCACTTTAATTGGGTTCTCTTCCCAGTTCTTGAGCAGTTCCTTGCATGACCTTGGGGAAGTCACTGGTAATCTGTTTCTCCTGCTAAATTGAGGCAGATTTGTCACTTAAGTCATTACGCCAAAGCAGTTCAACAGCTATACATAAAATAAGCCATTTAAATGCACACTACTATTTTATTATCCACAAAACTCACCTCCAAGCCAATTTTGTCATTTCTGACATAGACCCTTTTAACTTGCACTGAAATACTGCATCAGGCCTGAATCCCAGATTCCAGTGAACAGTCACCTGAAGCAAACACTGCATGTATGGCTGGATGAGCTGCAAGAAGGAAGCTGCCCTACCTTCCTTGATTCCATTTTCAACTGCAATTCAATCATACTCTGGAAGTGAGCATTGGGATGCTGTGCTTTTCATCAACATTCTTCTGGGAGAAGCCTAGGGGAAAAAAAAAAGGAAGGAGGGAAAAAACTCATAATACTTCATGCTGTAGCTCCTTTTTTTTCTTCGCTTGGTCCTGACCTTGCCAGCTTCAAGTCAGCTTCAAAACAACACCTGCTGTGCAGCTCCCTATGACACTCTTAGAGCAACTCCTGTGCTTCAGAAACATGTGCTGTTTGTGCTCACTTCACTTATTCTTCATTTTAGACTAGGCTGAATTGGAAGCCAACAAAAATTCAGCTTTGTTTAACTGAAGGTTCAAGGTCATAAACACATACAATTTAATGGACTTCCAGGGAGGATTTCCTTAAACCCACGGCTGCCCCTATCCTGACTGATCCCAGCTCCCAATCACATTGTCATTTTTATTTTGCCGTAAAAGAAAAAATGCAGAGATGCCTATATTCACAATTACTCCTCACTGCTCCCTATGGTATAAATTGTCAAAAGATGCTTAGGTTATCTAACCACTGGTACTTGGAAAGCAACTCCTCATTAGGCCTGCAAGTGCAAGTGGAGTCTTGGAGTTACCACAGGGAACAAAACACAATCAAAAGATAAAAAAAAAACCCAAACCACCTCACAAATTTTTGTTTAACATGGTTAGCCTCCCTGCTAGGCTAGTGGAGAGTTATGAACATTGCTATAAGCACAGAGATACCACCCCATCCTGTCTTCTGCAATGCACGCTGGTGCTTTATGCTGCTGATGAGTGTCCTTCCAGTTGCAGGCAATGTTAAATGTTCAGAAACTTCCATAAAACTCACAGTAACTGCACATTAATTGTTTTGTATGTCAGATTTACATTGACCTTTGCAAAAGGTAAAACATAACTCTTTAGAAATTTTTTACTATACCATTTATGAGAGATTATGTCAACAGGTGATTGTTTCAATTAGTGATTATTCTAGAAGTAGAAATTACTGAGGAGTGTAGTTGTTACATAAGTGGTTTGCATTGTAGCTGTATACTGAGTCTAAGTCAGAGTCTTCTTAATTATTACCTAAATACCCTGATGCTATTTATCTTCTCTCTCTTCACAATAACTCTTCAATTTTTCTTTTCTTTTTAGGGTATTTGTCATCTCCAATTGCTCAAGTTAACGAGTTTAACCTAGGTGCTCCCATAAGGGTCTAACAACTCAGCACAGAGACCCTAAAAGCACAAAAAGCCCAAACTGCAACTTCCATTCATTTTGCCCCAAACCAAACAATTTCTGAGGGCTGCTCTCAAATGGAAACAGAGCCACGTGATTCAGACACTCTCATGTGTTTTTCTTTATTAGAGTTTATACAGCTTTTTATTTCCACGGAGTACTTCCACTCCTTCGCTTATGACAGTCAATGAAGCCAGGCCTCACAGAGAGAGGGTATTTAATGTTACAGCACAGAGGTTACTCAGACCATGTAGCCATGTACTCTATGTGCCTGTTCAGTGCCGCACATTTCTTGCACTCTCTCCAGTTTATTTCTGAGTACTCCTATTCAAAGGTCTTCTATAATTAGGCCAAATGCAAACAATTCATAGAGCAACATTGTTTTCCCATGTTTCAAAGGAGTTGTTCAGGGCTGTTACTTACTCTGAATTGATTGAGCATGGGGATTACTTTATCTCCAGGGGAAATGATGATCAGTATTTCCCACCCAGTTCCAGAGCTGTCTTTAACAATTTATCTTAATAACATCTTTGTGTTTTGAGTCAGAAGGAAAGAGATCAAAGAAGAGAACACGGCAGGCATACTCTCAGGATTAAAATTGCCCAGAGGCAATCAGCAGAACAAATAAATAGCTCTTCAGCAGTCTGAAGAAAAGCCTCATCTAACATGAACATTTTTGTGCCCCTGCAAGCTCTTGCCCAGTTAGCCCTGCTGGCTTGGAAGGTCACATCAGCTGCTCATGTTATTTCTTGTCATCATCCCATCCCTTTTTCACCCTTGAACTTCATTAACGAATAACATTACACAAACTCTTCTGATTCCATAACAAGACAGCAAAGACCTATATTCCTTAAGGAAATGGGCTATCTTACAATTACACCATGCTTCACTTTAAAACCCCGAGCCCTGGTGTGCTGAGGAGAACTCCTATGTCTGTCTGAGGTGTAGGGCTCAGTCTCCTCAGGGTATGATTTGGGGTTTGAAGGGTCAGTGTATTTCAGTGTTTCAACACGATCCCATTTCACTTCGGCAGGAATAGCACACAGAAGATGGAGGAGCCTGTGTTCTATTTGATACTTGATACATATCACTTGGTACCTTGCCACTCTGATGGTCCTTCCTCTGTGTTCTCATCTCTCTGAGAAATGAAATTTCTTTGCTCTAAGTTGGCTTCACATCACATCTTGAACAGAACAACCTAATCAGAAGGAAAATGAGAGAGATTGCACTCCTTGTCTTTCTGCATGGAAGCCTAAAACATAACTCCTGCTTCTTTTCTTGACTTTTATACTGAGAAGATAGAATTGATGCACAGGAGCCTCCAAAGTGTTCATTTTAGCTTCCATAGGAGCTTGATTTTTAAAGCGGACTTTATTCCTAGTGAGTTCAGGAGCCACTGCAATCTAGTTTAAAAGTGATTTTACTTCTTTTTTTTTTTTTTAATCAATGGGCATTAGGTCTATCCTGTGCTCTCATCTAGCTCAAAGCCAGAGGTGGACAGAAGCAGCTCAAATTTTATTGAGAATCAATGCATACAAATACGAGGTCGTGTCTGGGAACAGCAGACACATTTGCTGTGAAACAAGGAGTCAGATCCTGCTGAGAAGCACCTCTGAAAAGGACACAGGAAGTTCCAGCAAAGCAGTGCCAGAGCAGCACTGTGGCATCATCAGCACCACTGCTGTAATAAAAGGAGCACTGCTGCTACCTATGTAAGAGCACACTGAACACAGAACTCGGTATTTGGTGGGGATGAGGCTGCTGCTGACACACTTGAGCCCAGACCTTGGCTTTAAAGTATTGGACATGTAGGAAATGCATTTGCAGTTTGTGAGTGCTGTCAGGTTTGCCAGTCCTCTCATCTTGCCTCTCTTGCCCAAGCTTTCTGCACACTGTGGGTGTCTTCCCTGCTGACAGTCACCCTGTGATGCAGCCCCGTACAAGGGAACAGAAGACTCCAGACATCTTTGAAAAGAAAGATGACATTGGGCAGGGGCAAGTGTTCCTCTACTAAATGTTTGTCTGAAAGGCAGAGACCAATTCAACCAGTCCCTTCATAGCTGCTGCTAAGAAAAGAAAAAGGAGGAAAGTCAGCCCTAGCCCAAAAGAAATGGGCAATCCTGTCTCCAGAGATGAGTGCCATACCCCAGAGTTCTGCTATGACGCATACCTGGACAGAGATAAGCTAAGCTTAACTTGGGAAGCTTTACATGATAAACTAATCTTCCTCCTGGGTCACAGCCTTACTAAAGACTAGAATTTGAGGGGTCCTTCATGAGAAGCCTGTTGCAGTGCTGGAAGGCAGCTCACAGAGCACAGGTGATGGGGTGAGGAATGTAGCCCCATGGCATGTACAGGCCTGGGGTCAGCTCCTTTCTGACACTACCTGCCATCATGGGTGAGCCCAGCATTGACTCTAATGCTTCCTTTACAAAAAAATGGGGGGACAAAATATTTTCATTTTTCTTTTATGCAGTACTGCTTGGGAAAAGCTAACTTCTGACCCTAGAGACTTTATTCCTCACTCACTTCCATCTTTCTTAAATTCATTGGCAAAAATAAGCCAGAAAGGTAGAAAACTAACATAAAAATATTGCCTTCTCCAGACCGTTTCTGACAGCTGAGGAAGCGACCAACATCTGGCCATTGCTTTTTAACCAGCTAAACATTTAGCCATTGTTGGGGTTTATTTTCAACCAGCCTGTCAGATTTATCATGATATACAGGGTTCTGCCATTCATGTAGAATCAAACAGCCACTGGGCTCTTTGGAGCTACCACCAGGCTGACTAGAGCTTCTACAGAACTAGATGATCAGCCTTAATTATGATTTTCTAGGACAAAGTAGCTTTAATCTCTATGCAAGGCATTTGTCAACCTTATTTAACCAGGGAGGAAATTGGGCAGATGAAGTCAGGGTAATTAGCTCTTCTGTCTCCCCTTGATACCCAATTCAAGGGAGTAATTACAGAACATAAAAACCACTAGTAAGATTCTCAAGCCATGCCACTGGCACAAATGGAGAAATTTTGCCCTGCTCATGGTCTTCATATGGGTGATTTCAGTCCTTCGTGCATCTCACTTCCTGGCCACACTTAGACTGTGGGAGGTTCATTATCTTTCAGCTACATCACCAAAATTGGAAAAAACCTCCAAACACATAAACTTTCATGTGTACATCTTTCATCATTCCAAAGAGCTGCATTAAGTTTTGCTTTGTAGGTCATGGACCATAAGGTGTCTTTGCTAGACGATGGACCATTTTTATAGCACTTCCTTGCTATCTCAACAATTTGTGTCACTAAACACAAATGCCAACACCAAGGAATGTTGTCTTACCAGTGTCTATACAATGGGAGGGTGACTTCCCTGCTAAAATCAGAGAGCGCATTTCTGTGGTATAAAGCTGAAACTGAGGTTTCAGTCACAATGGGAAGGACAATCTGAAGAATGGACAAGTTCTTTCCAAGCCCTAGTTGGGCTGCTCACTTTCTGAAATAGTTGATCATAACATTTTCTTGGGAAATACTGTACTTAATAGGTTTTCTTTCTAGTGTGAAAAGCAGCCCTTGGAAACTCATGTACACTTCCGACTTTTTTTCCCCCCACAGTATTAAGAGAAAAGAGGAGAAAACAAGGAGAAAAAAATAAAGCCAGTAAACAGGAGGAAAAAAATCATGAAAAAGGCTTCTACTTCGAAGAGTAACTAGAATCAATTTACAGCAACAGCTTTTGGGTTTTGATTTATTTTTTTCATGGAAATCATGTGCTTGGATGTTATAATGCCAAATAGAGACATGATACGGTGTAGAGCCGTCATCTTTGTAGTATAAACTAATTTACCTGCAAATTCCCCTTTGTGTGTGTGTGTGTGTATGTGTGCATATATAAATTCTCATTCAAGGCTATGTTCTTCCAATCAGTTTTGAGTGCGTTATTTGTCTGAGGAAATATAATGGAAACAAACACCACTCACTCTGCAGTACCCCTCCCCTTAACGTTACTAAGGAAAGCAGAACAGCTCTAAAAGCCATAGCCATTACTTCTTATGCAATGTGCCAGCTACCGGGTGGTTCGGCAGCTTCAGAAAGGATTTTTTAGGCCGAATCATCCCGCCCCGCAAGGCCCCGCGCCGCGGGCGGCCGAGCCGCGCTCAGGGCCGCCGCCACACCTCCCCTTTCTCTTTATTTTCCCCTTTCCCTTGAGAATAAAAACCGCACACCGGTCTGCAGCCACACGGGCCTGTCACCTCCCTGGCCAGCGTCGTCGTTGTCTCCTCGGCACCGGCGATGTCCGCTGCGGCCAGTAGCCCCCTGAAACCACCCCCAGCAAAGCGCTGTTTACAGCCACAGAGCAATCCGAGCTGCTTTTATCCAGGGATTTGCAGTTTTACCTCAAATGCACCTTTATCACGTGAAGTTGCCCGTCCATACCCTCAAGCCACAGTTTACACTTCTTTCTGGGATTTTTGCCCCCTTTCTCTCCTGACACTGGTGCCGTGCCCTTTTTCAGCATTCCACTCACGCTGTGTCTCCTCACCTTGCTTAAAATCCTGCTGCTCTTCAGGAATCCTCAGCAGCACCAAACCTGCTCTAGACTAACATTAAGCTCTTGAACATTTGCCTGAAAATAAAGCCAAAATGTCAATTTCTGAGAGGTTTTTCATTAAAATTCTGCTTCTTTTCCATCCCTATGTAGGTCCTTGAACACATTTAGCAGAGCCCTTGATCATTTGTAAACATGGAGGAAAAAACCCAGCTCCACGAAACATTTCTCTAACTAGAGGTCTAGTCTAGCAAATGGCTGTCCCACAGCCCTTCACTCTCCTGTCACCTCAGATTACACCAGAAACCCTCATCTGCTACTGCACATTTGCTGGTGCCCCATCTTGGAGCACAGAAGTGTAAATAATAAATTCCCAGTGGAGGTCTCACCCAAGAGAGTAATGGAGCCCCAGTGCCAAGTTACTTGTTACAGAACAAAACTGGGGGGTGTTGGGTGTTGAACAAAAGAGACAGCGCACACATGTGTTGGGAGCTCTAGCACGCTATAGCCCAGGAGATGTGCACACAGGGCATGATCCCTGCAGGGCTCACCTTTGCCAGGGAGCTCTGGCAGGCCATACCCTTCCAGAAAGCAACAGAGGCTTGGGCCAGGCTGTGGGCTTGGATCTTTTCCCCTCACTTACCCCATGAGTACTGTGAGGTTTCTGCTTATTGCTGAGAGGAATAGGCTGGCTGAAACACCAAAATATATGGCTGGGAAAGTTGGGGCTGTTCAGCCTGCAGAAGAGAAAGTTGCAAGGAGACCTCACAGCAACCTTCCAGTACCTGAAGGGTCCTACAGGGAAGATGGAGAGGGACTCTTCACCAGGAGCTATAGTGAAAGGACAAGGAGTAGTGGATACAAACTGAAAGAGGGGGAATTTAAGATAGATATTAGAAAGACTTTTTTTACTGTGGTGAGACACTGGAACAGGTTGCCCAGAGATGCTGTGAATGTCCCAACCCTGGCGGTGTTCAAGGCGAGGTTGGCTAAGGCCTTGAGCAACCTGGTGAAGTGAGAAGTGGCCCTGCCCATGGCAGAGGGTGTTGTGATGGGATGATCTTTAAGGTCCCTTCCAAGCCTCAGAATTCTATGATTCTATGATTTAAATTTGCATATATTTGTTTTCATTCCCTCTCTGGATGAAATTACATTTTCACTGGATAATTTTCTTCTATCTATGTGGGCACTAGAACTGTATTTGTGACCTGGAAACATGATTTTTCATCAGGAAATCCAGGCTAGTGTAACAGGAATATCACTAAAATGAGTACTGTAAGTTTTACATCGTCTATGCCACCTGAAAGATGAACTATATTGTTCATTCAGGGAGACAGAAAAATACATTACAATATAACCTAAAGAAGATGGTTACAACGCAGTATTTCCTTTTCCTCACAGCCCTCCCAGGCCCTGCTGTCTCCATGAGCAGACAGTATTATGTCCAAACCTGCTTGTAGAGCCCAAATTCATAGATCATAGATGCAACAAGTTTGAAAAAAAGTACACCATTTTAAAAAAAGCTGCTTAAAAAGAATGAGCCCTGATTTTCTCACTGCAAACACTACACTAAAAATGAAAAAAAAAAATGTTTCCTGACTTTTCCAAACCACCACGTCAGCTATGCCCACAGCCATGGGCTTTACACAGAACTAATAGCAAATTATATAGCATGAGATTAAATAATGTCCACATTAGACTTACCATGGTTACATGCTGTTACCCATTAAAACTGGCCACTCAAACTACCTTGGCTCAGAAGGATCTGATTGCTGAGGCCTTTTTTAAAGAAAGAAGAGGGACAAATACAAGGTGCACCATTTTGACTGTTCTGCTGTTGCTAAAAACAACAAAGAAATTTCTATGTCAACACTGCTTAATTCTACTTGCCAGTAGTATATGTATGAGAAAAGAACAAAGATTCTCATTCAGTCAGAAACTAAAATGTGGAGAGGAATAATAAGAAAAGAAACCTACCAGTAGCAGTCCATTTTCTTGGAAAAAAAGAAATAAAAGATGTGGAAAGGAAAGAAGGGGGAAGTTTCAGGTTCTGTGTAGTTACATGCTTTTCTGACACTGCATTTCCATGCCAGGTGAAGAAGATAAAAAGCCACTAGATTTATGTTCTTGGCTGTCTTTACATTGGTTGGAAGGACTATTTGGCTATACTAACAATGATTTAGAGACAACAACTATGAAGAAGAGTTCAAAGGTGTCCAATTACAATCTAATTCTGTTCTGCTTAAATTAAATATGGAAAGGAATTAGTCCAGCACCTCGCCAAACTCTTTGCTGAGGTAAGATCCAGGGGTAGATTCTCGTCCTTCACAAAGGCAACAGATATATATCATTAAAACGGTGCCAGCAATGTGCACAGCAAACAGAGGCTGAATTTGAAGCCTTGTCCCAAAATGGGAGGTGGGGAGGAAAAGGAAGAAATAACTTCTTTCCCCCCGCTGTTTTGTCATGCAGAAATACAATTTCTAGAGCTCCTTCGTTATCCAGGCTTCCCTGAGCATATCAGAAGATCTTTGTTAACTGCATTTACTGAGTAAGAGGCAGAGCAGCGCTGCTGCTCTGCCTGTTCCCTGGGACTGAAATCAGCCGGTCTGAACAAAGTCGAGCTAGTTCAGAAAGCAGCGTCAGCCTGTAACCCACAGGACAAACAGTGACACGTTCAGCCTGCTGGAAGACAACACACATGGCTATCATTTGTAGGCTTCAGTGGGTGCTTTGCCAGCAAGGAAAAAGAGACTTTGAACAATTGGAGGGATGCTAAAAGGAAATGTCTGCACTTCTGAATAGCTGCACGCTGGGAATATCACTTTTGGCACACTGGGAATATCACCTCTTTCATGCTGCCCTGCTTTTTCCCAGCTCCCTCTTGTCATGCAAGACAGGATCTATACTGGATCAGTCAGGGTGACTAACAGGAACAGAACAAGGAACAGAAAAGGACATGGACAATGTCCACAGACAATGGGTAATGAAGGACTTCTTTTAGAAGCTGTGATATGAGGCAGTGAGGTCATGGGCTCATTTTGGAGAGTGGAGAGAGAAGCAAACGTCCTGGAATAGTAGGGAACCAGAGTCACTGCTATTTGCTGAAGATGAAGATTATCTTTTCGGAGAGAGAAGACAGGCATGTCCTCAAGCAGCTATCTCATCTGGGAAATGACACTGATCATTTTCAAGTTTATTTAACTTACAAAGAGACTGTGAAAAAACACAGAGTATCAGAACAAATTTAAACCATCTGTTTGATCATCTTGCAAACTGTAAACATTGTCTTTGAGAAAATAATCTTTCTTCAGCATAACAATGTGCATGGATGGATTTGACTAAAATCTGGATAAAAAGGAACTTCCGCTAAGTCAAATGGAAATTACCCAGAGCACAAGTCTATATTTAAATTATTTTGAGTAATCCTTCTTCTTTCATCAGCTTTTTACAGGAGTATCCAGAATTTTTGCTCCCTTCAGCTTTCTTCCACACTTCCCTGGGCACTTATTCTACCAAGCAGCACTCAAATTAATTGCCACACTGTTTATCTATTTAAAGCCATTATGCACATACCCTAACTGGCCCTGTAGTTCCTTTTTTTCATATAGCTTCTTTAGCATCTACATCTATTCTTTCCTGAAAGTATACAAGTTTTAAATTACTGCACTGCAATCAAAATTATTATCAGATGATTGGATATTTTTGTCTTGTCTGCATATTGTGCTTTTAAACTGTTTATGATCCATAATGCACAGTTCAGAGAGAATGCCTGCCTATAAAGCAGAGCACCGAACCTGCTTTCTTCTCCTAACTCAAAGCCCCTTATCAGCAATGTCACTGGATTAAAATAACAAAGAAAGCCGTTCCTGTTAACGCCCACTGGCCACACTGATAATTCAGCCTTAGCCTTTTCAAACAGCCTATTTGTTGCTCACAACAATAACATTAATTTCCTAGATTAAAAAAAAATTATTCAATACATGTACAGCATCAACATGAATATAAAACAACACTTTGGAAACAGCATCAAATCTAATACATGTTGACAGTCTTGGATTTATGGACACAGAGGTTCAAAACAGTAGCAGAAGCTACTTTCAGAATGTGCTCATTTATAGCCACACATCACACATCAGACCATGCTAATTAAAATATATAAATCTTTCAGAAACAGATAATTTTCAGTGCAGTTACAGCATGGATGGGTCAACTCGGCAGAGACCAGCTGGGGTCTGCAGGCCAGACCCAGGCTGCAGGGGGGCCTTTCTGCATTTCTGCCTGGCCCAGAGCTGCCTTCCCCCAGAGGAGATGGGGAACAGCTGCTCAGGCAGCGTGTGCAAAGCAATCACCCCAGCACCTCTGCCTGTGCCTGTCCAGAGCCCAACCCAAAGGGGCTCTTGTTCAGGTGAGGAAGGGGCACGGTGTAGACATGTCCTCCTACACCTCTCCCTTGCTTGGGAGTGACCTGCTGCTGTCTCAGGACAGCAGCTGTGAGTGGGACACCCCAGGGTGGCCTGCAGCTCCCCAGATCAGGGCACCATGAGTTGGCTCCTGGGATCCCTCCCACCACAAGTCACAGGGTATCCTAGTGTGAGGGTATAATTCAACCTTAGGGAAACTACCAAAACATTTTGAACCATTATGACTCTGTCTTTCTGTCACTGATCACAGCATGAAGTTTCCAAGTCTCCCAAAGTCTGATGTGCACATCTGTACCAGTGTAAGCAAGAAAAAAGCCAGGATGACATCATCTTACCTAACCGAATCATGGACACGTTCAGGCATTGTTCACAGCAACTCAAAATCTGTGTGTGGGAAGGTTGGCACCTTTTTCATTACTGATCACATTCAGCTGCTTCCTAAGTGATTCACACAATCAGGCCTGTTTCTGAAGAGCCTTTAGAAATATATATTTACTCAGGAAAAAATAAAATTAAGGCTATGAAGCTCATTAAACGCCAACACAACATGGAACAGAGAGACAAAGAAGCATAAACAGATGACAGCACAACAGGCTAAGTGAAACACAAGTTAAAGAATCAAATGTTGCAGGGCTGACCATAAATTTTGAAGAAGCCAACCACAAAATATTTGCTTGCTTGTAACAAGCAATTTGTAAGCACTGGGAGCTCCTGCTAACAGAGTGGCACTACCAGTGAGGTGTTTCCTTTTCAGGTGTTACAAGCCTACACAGTTGGGGTTTTTTGACTGTTTAGTAGCAGGCTAACAGGGTATTATGGTCATTCTATATGTGCTACTAACTAATTATCAGCTACTAAGTTCATCAGATACTA
This sequence comes from Hypocryptadius cinnamomeus, assembly GCA_013400635.1. Lineage (NCBI taxonomy): Eukaryota > Metazoa > Chordata > Aves > Passeriformes > Zosteropidae > Hypocryptadius > Hypocryptadius cinnamomeus. Next base: position 11,152 of record VYZP01068979.1, on the reverse strand, counting down.
TACTGGTGATACAACTGAGAAATATACACCTTTTCCTTAGGTATGAAACAGACCGCTGGTCCAGTGAATTACAAATTATCTTGAACAGTTTTCTCATCCTGCTGTAAACAAAAAAAAAAACTGTCTTACTGATTTTGGTATGTGCAAAGGGTTGGATTGCAAAACTGGTAATTTTTTAATAGCAGAAAAAATTAGAAGCAGTTACCTACAAAAATTCCAGGCTGATAGTCAAGTGGCAAATGCAGCTGTCATGGCAGACGTTTCTCAAGGCCTAAGTAAACTTTGACATGCAATATTTCGTAAAATCTTGCATGTAAGCAAGGTAATAGAGCCACTGAGAAATTTGGGAGTATTTAATAGGTTGAAGGAAGTTAACGAGAATACATGCTAAGGAGAAACTGAACAGTTTCAGATGAAGAAATTCTATCCTGGGTTTGGATAATGAAGTATTGGCTCACTTACAGCTTCTGTCACTCCGGGGCCAGTGCAGTGTTCAAAATCCTAAGCAAGAGGGCTCAGCTGTCTGAGACAAAGAGCAAAGAGCATTTAAAGGAAACAATGGTTTAAGGAAGTATTGTCTCTTCACCTCATGTTTTCTGCCATTTCAACTTTATCTGGGTAAGGTAAAAGATTGCAGTCCCTACTGGAAGAATTAAATTTCTCCCATAGCCAGGGAATTTTCTAGATACACTCTCCACTGACTGTTACCCTTCCTGAGCAAGGCTTTGACGTTTTGGTAGATGCTTTCATTAAAACAGCAGTTCAGTGCTCAAAGAAAACCCAAAGTGGTAGAAAGAAAACCCAAAGAAAAAAAGTGGTAGGAATTATAAGAAGAAACAAAGAACTATACCAAAACTGGGGACAGTGCCAGTGTCCTCATGTCAAAAAGAAACAACAGAACTGGGAAAGTTTTATTATCCTTGCTATCATTTTTAAAATTAAAGGCATGGGATGGCTTCTTTATAGTCTTCAAAAAACCCCAAACCAGAGGTAACTGAGGCAGTGCCATGAATGACATTAATTAAGAGTGAGCATCATTAAGAGTGGTCAAGGGCTGACCATTCAGCATCCTCTGCCACCAGAACTAGGCATGGTCAAATGAAAGCAGCAGGATCTGGATTCGGAAACACATCATCAGAAGCAGTTCACACAGTAGCTGCTTGCCAGGGAGCACCCTGCATGTGTAGCTTTTGGGGGCTGAAAGAGAAGCTGGACTTGGAAGAGAGATCCATTGAAAGTTATTAAACAGTTAAACCACAACTAGCTCAGGAAATCCTCTGGACTGAAAATAGCTCACAGCAACAGTGATGTCTGGGGGAGTTACTGTATATTTTTATCCTGTTCTTATTCTCCCCTAGACACCCATTTCATGGCCACTCCTGGAGGCAGTCTGTCTCTTTTGTACAGTACATTTCCCAGTACAGCCACTTTTCCGTTTCTTGATCTCAGCCTCTCTCCCCAACAAATTCCAGTCCAGTCATGAACTCCTCTGCTTGACATGGTTTTGGCTATTCACATCACACACATGGGCATCTCCCACATCCTAAAAGAAACCAGCCATCCTTGCAGGAAGGAAAGTTAAAATCCTCGCCAATAACTATTACATACAGAACACAGGAAAAGGCCCATTTGGTTTGTTTTGCCTTGTTTCTTCTTCAGTAGATAAATTCTATGATGAAGGGACACACAGACTTATCCTTGAGAAATACCACATTAATGGAAACAGTCCTGGTTACAGTACTGTGTCTGCTTAATAAAACACCCTGTTTACCCGTGAATAACTCTTGGGAGTCTCTAGTGCTATAGGAGAAAACGGGTGACAAAACAAACCATGTGTTAAAGGAAACCTTTTTGCAATGAGGTAGAAGCTGTTCCATCACCCTTTTCTCTCCAGTTCTTGCCAGCAGAACAGCTCTGCAATTAGGCTCTTGAACTTGTCCAGTTCAGGGGGATAAAAAAACCCACTGGAGAGAAGGCAATGCATTGTTTCTGTTCAAGATTTAGGGGCTAAAATTTTATCTTTCTAGGATAGAAAGGTCAAGGTCCAACCTGCTCGCTCTGCTATAAGCAGCCAGGCATATTGCAGTGGCCAAAACACTGCCATCCCCATTAAAAGAGGAAGAATGGGGCAGGTGAGGCATTGCCAAGCTACAGATATCCACAGTCTTTGGTCCTTGTACAGTGAGAAAAATCATCCAGAGTGTCTTCATTCAACTGCAGCAATAACACTCAGCTCCTTATATAATTCTTCAGGGCTTTGCTCCCATGGCTGGTATTTTCATTGCAGTTACCTAGAAGGCAGAGTGTAATACAAACCCATAGTTGGAGGCAGCAAGGAACCTCTGGAGGCTAAAGTACCCCCAGGGACCAGGCTTCAGTTGTCTGAAGTTCTCCACTTTTCGAGAAGGAAGTCTGTATCAGACACTCATAACAATATCACCCGCTGGCCTGCCTGCTAATCCTGACCCATAAGCCTTCAGCTGGCTCCTCCTCCATCCCACAGAAAGCTCGATGCACCCCCACTGCACTCATGTACAGGGAAGCTCCCCCTCTTCATCCTCCTGTTCCAACCTCCCTGAAGAGTTTTGATCCATCCATAGTGGCACTCCAGTCATCTGAGTTACCTCACTAGACCTCTGCAATCTGAACTGGATCGCAGCCCCGCAACTGCATGCAGATCTTCAGTTTCTGCTGTTTGCCCCTCATGCTCTACGTGTCAGTGTATCAGCACTTCAGATAGACATGCATGTGTTTCAGTTTCCCAGAAAAGGCCACAGAATTTTCCCCATAAAGCTCTGCTTTTCTCAAAGTTGGCCCCTTTCAACCTCTCCTTTCCCCCGATTCTGTTTGACAACCTAATGAACCTGACAACTTGACGGTAGGTCACAGTTTCCTCCTTGGTCACTCCTAGTCTCCAAGGTAAATTGTTGGTACCCACAAGGAAAAGCACAATCCAAGACCACAGCAGGCCTCCCTAGATACCAGATTGAGTCAGCAGAGAGCTGACAGGTCAGTTTCCCACTGCTGCCATTATTTGCTTTCTCCCAGGGCTAGCAGCTGAGGTACAGAGATGCACTGGAGGGAGTCTCCAGCTTATGGTTTGTTGCTGGAGTGAATCCCTTCCCTGGGAGCAGATCTGCAGGGGGAGCAGGAGCCATGCTTCCAGGCCCAGGAAGACACCAATCTTTGCCATAGTGGGAGTCCTGCTTTCCCACCCAACAGACTCTGCCTGTACCTCAGGACAGAGGAGCTTTTGGACCTGCGGGGTCCTGGAGAAGATCTGGTGCATCTTTCTTGTCATCACTGATGATGCACAACCACTTCCGTGCTCCCACAGCTCTGCTAATTGGCAACATGGACCTTCCTAGGCACAAAAGCCCATGTCCCCAGCCCTGATGAGAGGTCCCCAGCATTCCTCAGCCCCAACCCTGTGGAGCTGCACTCAGGCTGAGGCTGCTGATGTCACAGGGGCCACTGACGCAACTCTTCTGGGGTCTGTGCTCTGTAGCCATGTGCTCCTCACCATGGCAAGGCAGGTGTCTGCTGCTCACAGCGAGGTCCCTGCCTCTGTCCTGCACTGACTGCTGCCATGGGAAGCCATGTTCTCAGCCAGGCAGTGCTTCTGGAGGGCTGCCCCATACCTGCTGAAAAGGCCGTGTCTGCTTCAGCCAGGAATCAGCTGAACAGTAGCTCAGAGCTCCCTTTCTTCAGGAACAGGCCAGACCCATTTGAGGTTGCAGCATCCTCACATGCAGCAGCAGCAGCACACTGATGCTCCTCAAATGTCACTGAGAGTCCTGTGTCAATCCTAGGAGAAACTTTCAGAACATCCAGAAGATTTCAAAGCACGGTCCAGAAACTGCTGCACAAACTGCTGCACCTGTTGGCTGCCCCAACAGATATGCAATTCCTCAAATCTGTCTCCAGCAACCCAAGTCTGTCTTCAGTGCTGGCAATCGTTCACTGAGGAATATTCATCTTACCATACCAAAAGAATTAAATTCTTCAAACAAACCTGACTATGCTGAAGTAGTTCCTTACTTATCCAGATCAAAAGTCCACCACAGTATCTTAAGATTTGAATTTAGTACTCAGTGGATTAGGAGAACCATAAATTAAGCCCATGGCCATACAGGCCCTTGACAATACTACATGACTTGTAATAATAATAATCCTACTGTATTAGCATAACAATGCATATGTTCCTGGTAGTGATAACTAGAAATCAGCTAGAAGTAAAAAATCTGATTCCAAGCTGCCTGCATGGCTATAT
>VYZP01068971.1:4141-21142 GCA_013400635.1 Hypocryptadius cinnamomeus | reverse complement strand
GGGGGTACCAGCTCCTGCTGCCTTGTTAGCGGCACTCTTACACACAATGCAGCAGCTCAGTGATTGGTACATGGGCACCTGGCGTCACTGGGGGACCAGGGCTGCTTCCCCCTTCCCTTGGAACACATGGCATCCCTTTTCCCCAAGCATATCCCCTCCCTGATCCCTGACACACCTCCATTTCCTCAGCAAAGGCTCAAACAAGCTATGTGGAGCCTGGTGCACCCACTCTGGATGGGTGCAGAGCTGCTGTTCCCTCCCTAAACGGGACCCCGGACCACGCCCATTCAGGGTCAGAGCAGGTGGGGCAGGACTCCTGGATGCTCCTGCTGCTCAAGAACAGAAGCAACTCACCCTCTTTGAAGGCTGGGCAGGATGATGGGGATTCCCTGTTCTGCAAAGGAATGAGAGAGCAAGTGAGGCTGTGGCTGGGACCTCAGGGATTCAGCCTGCCTGGCCCTGGAGCAGTGGGACAGAGTGTCCCTGGGGATGGGGGAAATGGCATAGGGCTCCAGGGTTGGACAGACAGGTACAGGGTCCTGGGGCTGGAGGGGAAGATGGCACGGGACCCCAGGACCAGAGGGGCTGTTGGGACCCACCAGCCTCTGCCCCAGGGCACACGTGAATCAGCCAGCCATGCAAGCATGCATTCAGGGCCAAAGCTGGTACCGAGGGTCTTGTCTGGGCAATCTCGCAGCGCAAGGCCTGTAAGACCTGAGCAAAGTCGTCCCTGGCTCTCCTTTGCTCCCATCCCAGACCCCAGGAGGGATCAGAGCCAAGGGGAATGTCCTGGCTCCTGCTGCCCCACCGCAGCCCAAGGCACAGTGCACTCACGGTCACAGCGCCCTGAGGTGGCTGCTCTGTCCCGGGCACCAGAGTGGAAGGCAGGGCTGCCCACGCCGGCTCCGGGGAACCTTCCCCAGGACCCTCGCAGGCAGAATCGTCCTCGCAAAGCCCCTCTCCGTAACACCAGCTGCCAGAAGGTTCTTCCTCTGAGCTCTCTGGCCTTCCCAGCCCTTCAGGCTTCTCCACAGTGGCTGGTTCCTCCTGAGCCTGCAGCATCTCCAGGTTGGTCCCAGCCAGGACATCGGAGTGGGCCAAGGGGGTCTCGGCACCAGCCTCGGGCAGCCCCCCCTCGTAGCACAGGAGGCTCAGCAAGTCCTCCCGGTCAGCCTCGGCGAAGAGCAGCCCGTGGCAGGGCCGGTCGCAGGCGGAGTGCTGCGGGCAGCACGGACGCGTCGCCAGGCCCCGGCCCGTGGCCACGTGCAGCGGGCACGGCCGGCACCTGCCCGGGCACTGCCCGCGGCCCCGCCGGGCACCAGCGCCCGAGGGGGATGGCGAGCCTTGCTCTGGGGCGGACGGGCAGTCTCGGAGGTTGGGGTCGAGGGTCTCAAGCTGAGCCAGCAGCCCTTGGATCTCCGAGGGCTCGTCCTCCACGTCCTCTGTCCACTCGGTCCTCGGTGCGGAGCGGGGCTCGGGGGTCTCATCCAGCTCCATGCCTGCGGGGTCGGCGCTGCTGGGGGTCCGGGGGCGGCCCGTGCCCCGAGGGGCGCTCCCGGCGCTGGGCTGCCAGCGGGCAGAGCCCTGCGGCNCCGCCCCGCTCCCGCCGTGCCCCGCGCCCATGGCCGCCCGGGGGCTGCTGCGGGCGGCGGGAGCTGTGCTCCGCGCCCCGGCCCGCGGCTACGCCAAGAAACCCGGTGAGGCCCGCACGGGCACCGGCCCCCACCCTCGGTCTCGGCCCTGTGTGTCCCCCCGTGCCCCGGTCCCGCGCTTCTCGCCCCTGGTACCGGCCCTGCCCTGCCCGCGCTCCGGGCCCCGTGTCCTGGTTCCAGGGCCCTCCCCGGTGGTGCTGCCGGCCCAGCTCCATTCCTCGTGCCTCCCACTCTCACCCGGCCCCGGTTCCTGTCCGAGGCCCTTGCCCTCGAGTCCCCATCCTTTCTCCTGCCCGCTTCCCTCAGCCCCGGCACATGCCCTGCCCTCACCCTGCCCTCACCCTGCCCTCACCCTGCCCTTTTCTCCACAGCCGCCAAGTCCAAAGGCAAGGGTGTGCCGAAGGAGGCGTTGAAGGCGCCGGAGGTGTGCACCGACCCCACCATGCTCGCCACCCACGCCATGGGGGTCAACTACTTCAAGGAGGGTCCGGAGGTGGCCCTGAAGCCCGAGTCCGAGTACCCCGACTGGTGCGTGCTGCCCCACTCCCCTCGGTGTCCCAGAGGTGCCATCCCTACAGAGCTGAGTAAGAGGGACAGGGAAGTGTTCTGCGAGGAGGCACACTGCCCCTCTGCAACCCAGACACCTTCCCCAGGGTCAGGAGACAGGAGTGGGTGCACTGTGGATGTAGGGTGAGGGATCTGCACATCCTGGTCACTCATGTCCATTGCTCCGTCCCTTGCTTGTCCCTTTGTCCTCCTTCCTGCAGCCTCACATCCTCTGCATTCACTCCCAGGCTCTTTAAGATCCACCTTGGGCCCCCCAAGAAGCTGGAGGAGCTGGACCCCGACTCGCTTGAGTATTGGAGGCGCCTGCGGAAGTACAACACATGGCAGCGCAACAGGTTGAAGAAGGGCAAGAAGCTGTAGGTGCTTGCTGAGCTGTGTGCCACCACAAGTGACACTGGGACCTGCCCTGGCTTTTGGTCTCTTCTCCTTGCTGTAAATAAGAAATAAATATCTGAGTGAGGCTGATACGTGTTATAAAGGCTGTGACAACCCCAGACCCTTTGCAAGCTCATGCCGAGGGCTGAGAGAACACAGGCCACAAGGTCTCAGTGTGTTTGTTAGTACAGAAGCTCAGGTGCTGGGTCATAGAGAGCCCACACTGCACACGGGTCCTGCTCCATCACTGCCTGTACCACAGCGGCTGGGGCTGAGGGCTCCGTGGGGATGTGGGGTGGGGAATGACCCACCCATGTCACTGTGTCCCTGGCCACTGGATCTCAGGGCCTGAGCAGCCTGTGCTCCCTGGGGCTGGAAGGATGGGGACCAGGCTTTGGCAGTGCTGTGGGACAGCAGGCAAGTTGAGGGAGGGGACATGGTGGCCTGTTGCAGTGCCACCCCAACACCATGCTTTCCTTTCCTCCTCCAGCAGCAGGAGCAGTGGTGCTGGGATGCCAGGGCTTGGCTGGGCTGGACAGTGAAGGCAGGGTCTTCCCTACAGCATCGGGAGCCTCACTGCTCTGTCTCTGCTTCTCCTTGAGCAGCTTCAGCCTGGGAAAGGCCAGCAGCTTCCCCTGGCCTCGGTTCTGCCTGTGCGTTGGGCACACCTGGCTGAGAGGTGCCACGGTCACCTCAGCTCACCTCCACCTTGGACTCACTGCCCTGCAGCTCCTTTTGGGCTCTGGGCAGAAGAGGCACCTGTGGGTTCCTGCAGTGAGGAAGGGACAGTGCAGACTCTGCCTGGCCTGGCGGTGGCCCCGGTGCTGTGTGCCCTGTGACAGGGTGTGCCCTGTGATGGGGCCGGGCCCTGCCCAGCTCCCCCAGGGCTGTGGGCGGGGGGTGGCAGCTCTGCGCCCACGTGCGGCACAACAGGAAGGAAGAGGGAGGGAAGCAGAAGTGCTGTGCTGCAGCGCGGGGGCGATCTTGGGGGAGAGTTTGGGCTGAACTCTCATCTCCTCTGTGTGGGGCTCAGTGCACAGCCTCGGAGCTGATGGAGCTCGGCCATACCCCGCGGTGAGTGCCCATCGCTGCTGGGCCTGCAGCTCACCCTCCTCTCACCACCCCCAGTGTGTCCAGATCCCAAATCCAGCAGCAGGTGAGCAGACGGAGCACCTGGGTCCCTGTCCTCTGTCTTGGAGCCCCCTGCTTGGGTGAGTGTCACCCAGCTGCTCTGGGTAGCTCAGTCCTGGGGACAAGGGTCCTTCTGGGGTGGGTTCTTGGGAAGAGACCTGAGGGGAGGAGGAGGGAGCTGCCCCTGTCCAGCTGGTTCGTGTCACACTGAAACCTCTCCCAGGATTCAGGGCAAGCTGAGCTGGGTCCCAGTCCCAAGACCCCCGTGTACCCTATACTGACCCCCCTGTAGGCCCCTCGTGGTGCCTCCAGAGCCACCATGCAGAGGCCCGGTGACAGCAAGGGGGCTGCTGCTGCCCCACTGGGGCCTCTGCCAGAAGGAGAAGAGTAGTGGGGCCCCATTTTCTGTTTCACCTGAAAGGACAGGGAAGGTGACGAGGGCTATCCCCTCCTTCTAGTTCTGTGGATCCCATTCCATGAAGGTCCCTTTCCTGGGGCCAGGCTAAAGTACCCTGGCTCCTTGCCCGAGGCTGGGGGGGTGAGTGGAGTCCCCTGTGCCACCCAGCTTGCAGAGTGGCAATGTATGTCATTCCTGGCTGGCTGCCGGTAGCCGCATCCAGCAGTGCCGCCCAGCCAGGTCCCAGCACCTCCTCCGGCTCCAGACACCGGGAATGTCATTGCTCTCCCCTCTGAGTCACCCTGAGCCCAGAGGGGTCCGGTGGGGCACGGGGGCCTGTCACCCCGTCACCCACTGACAGCTCGTCCCCTCGGGGTCCCCAGGAGCCATGGGGGACTGGAGCATGCCCATCGGCTCGCTGGGCGAGGAAGTGGTGGCCCGGCTGTGTGAGCTACTGGACAACGCCGGCCGGGGCTGGCGCAAGCTGGCCGAGCTGGCCGGGGCCGAGAAACGCTTCAGGTGCAGGTAGGGCTGGGGGAGCCCTGCCGGGGGCTGTGCCCGACCGGGTTACCGTGGGCACAGCTCTGCCGGGGGCTGAGCGAGGGGGGCACGGGTCAGTTCCTCCCCGGGCCGGGCTCCCATCCGCCCCGAGGGAGGGGACTGTGGCTGTGGCTCTGAGCTCTGACGGCTGCGGGCGCTTGCAGCGTGGAGGAGCTGGAGATGTGCTCGCTGAAGGTGCTGGAGCCCCGCGGCAGCCCCACACAGTGCCTGCTGCAGCTCCTGGCCGAGCGCGACTGCACCCTCAGGTACCTGCTGGGCTGCCTGGAGCGCATGGGGCACGAACAGGCCTGCCGGGTCCTCAGCTCTGCCGGTACGGACGCAGCAGAACCGCGGGCTGGAGGGGAGCACCGGGGGCAGGGGCTCAGCAAGAGGAAATGGGCACGGGGGTGAAGAACAGCAATTCCTGTTGGGGGTCTTGCTCTGGTAGCGAGGTGCTGGTCAGGCAGGGTAGGATGGGATGGATGCAACAGGATAAGATAGGATGGGATGTGGTCTGATTGGATGGGACAGGACAGCTTTGGACAGCATGGGATAGGATGGGATGGGATAGGGTAGGATAGAGCAGAGTGGGGTGGGATAGACTGAAACAAGATGAGATGCGTAGATGGGATAGCACTGAATATGCCAATGGAACAAGGTGGGATGAGATGGTTGGGACAGGACAGAGGTGTGGGGTGTGATAGGATGGGCTGGGCTGGGAGAGGAGAATCTGTGGTGGGTGAGGGTGGGGCAGGATAGGATGGGACTGGATGGTATGGGGTGGTGCGGGACTCAGCCAGCCCAGGCTGGTCTCTCCTCTCCCGCAGTCCAGGATGTGATTCGCATCACGGTGCAGCCCGAGTCGCAGGTGGTGGCAGAGGGGACACAGGTGTCCCTGACCTGCTGTGCGACTGGCCCGCCAGGGCTCACATACCAGTGGTTCTGTGGGAGGCAGGAGGTGAGGTCCCACTGTGTCACACTGAGCAGGGCCCCCACACCCTGGCTGTGGTGAGGGACCCTCATGGGTGAGGGAGCACATTAATCCTTGGCCTCCTCCTGTCTTGTAGGTGGCTGGAGCCACATCCCCTGAGCTGGTGGTCAACACAGCCACTCCTGCGGGCCAGTGGTACATCTGCCGGGTGAACTGTGGGGCTACCTTCACCTTCTCCAGGTGGGCTCATGTGCAGGTGGAGAAGAGCAGCAGCCCCAGCTCAGGTGGGTCTTGAGATCTCTGTCCCTGGGCTGGCAGCTATGGGACATCACTTGCCTGATTGGGACATCTCCTGCAGGGCACCTCTTGCCCCATCAGGACAGGGATGGGTCCTGAGTGGTATCAGTTGCCATGTATGGCCCTGGCTCAGCTGTGAAGGTCTCTGGGCTTGCTGGGGTGATGGTGCCCACAGAAGAGTCACATGCCCTCCTCATACCTGCTGCCTCATGCCATCCATGGGTGCCAGAGCCTGAGGCTGCAGAACCTGGGGCCTGGAGCAGTGCTGCAGAGTGCTGCCATGGCTGGGTCCCTAATTTACCACCCTGTCCCTTCCCCAGCCAGTGGCTACTGCCCGAGCATGGCAGGGCTGCAGATCCTGCGGCAGCCGCGGCCGTGCCGCCTGGCCGAGGGGGACACGCTGGCGCTGGAGTGCAGAGCCATTGGCAACCCCCCACCCCAGTACCAGTGGTTCAGGAACCGGCGCCCCGTGGAAGGGGCACAGGCACCCCAGTTGCAGGTATGCAGGGGCCTCTGGCATGGCACAGCATGGCATAGCATGGCACAGTGTGCCACAGTGCAGCATGGTCTGGCACATGGCCCCAGCCTCCTGCTCTGCCCTGCTGGCAGGTGAAGCTGGTGACGACGGCCGAGCGGGGCAGCTACTCCTGCCACGTGTTCAACCTCTTCCATGAGGTGTGGAGTCAGGAGGTGGACGTGGAGATTGGTGAGGGCCTCAGATAAACCTCTGTGACCCCCCACCTGCTCTGTTCCCAGTAAAGCCCTCATGGCTGCACAGTTTTGGGGGGACTGCAGCCCATGCTGGCAGGTGATGTCATACATAGGGTCCCTGACATCCCCTCTGCCACAGGACCACGGCTCTTCACCTCTGGAGGCTCTTGGCAGGAGGGGAATGAAGGTAGGTGGGAGCAGAGTGGCCCGGGCTGCTCTGCCCACCGTGCTCCCCTGCCACTGGAGGACCATGGCACAGCATTTCTCTCTTCCCAGGCTCCCTAGAGCATGGCAGCCCTGGACAGCTATATGGTAAGAGCCTGCCCAGGAGGGGCTGGTGGCCCTGGGGGTCTCTGACTGTCATGAGTGTCACTACTGTCACCCCATAAGGCTTTACTTGGCCAGGAATGCTTTGGGTGCAGCATACTGGAAGAGTGAAACAGCAGCCCAGCCCCAACCCGAATTAGGAGAGCAGATCAGCACCTTAACCCTCAACCTAAATCCCCAACCCTAACCCTTACCCATAACCTGAGGGTTCAGGGATCAGTGAGGCAGGGATGCCATAGGGTACCTTGGTACCCAGGGACCGTGATGGTGGCCAGAGCTGGGTGTCACCGCTGTGGGCAGCATGGAGAGCAGGTGTGTCCCACTCTGTAACAACACCTCCCTCTCCCATCCTTGCAGCCACGGACAAAGTGGCGCTGCTGATTGGCAACATGCACTACCTGCACCACAAGCAGCTGCAGGCACCCATCGTGGATGTTCACGCCCTGGGTGCCCTCCTCTGCCAGCTCGACTTCAAGGTGGTGTCGCTGCTGGACCTGCGCAAGGCTGAGATGCAGATGGCCGTCGATGAGTTCCTCCTCCTCCTTGACAAGGGCGTTTACGGTGTGACAGCACCCGCCAGGGCGGCTCCAGCCCAGGGGGAGCTGGGTGGTTTTATGCTGGTGGAGTTTTGGGGTGCAGCCAGGTATGAAGCAGGTGCTGGCAGGTCAGGGGATGTCACCATGTCACCTGCCCTCTGTTTCCCCAGCAGGTTTGCTCTACTATGCCGGGCACGGCTATGAAAATTTTGGCAACAGCTTCATGGTGCCCATCGACGCGCCCAGCGCCTACACGTCAGAGCACTGCCTGTGCGTGCAGCGGGTGCTGCAGGAGATGCAGCAGCGCCGCACCGGCCTCAACATCTTCCTGCTTGACATGTGCCGCAAGAGGTGACCCGGCCCTGCCACTCACCTGGGGACAAGCTGCAGCTCGGGGAGAGCCAGCACAGCAATGTGTTGGTGGTGGCTCCTGGGGGCGGGTAGCGGGGCACCCCCAGGGTCCCATCTGAACCCATTGTCTTTGTCTAAATGCCCCAAGACTTCACTGCCCCTGTGAGCTAGCAAACACTGCAATGGGTGGGCAGAGGGGCACAGAGCAGCCTTCAAGGTCTGGAGTGCTTTGGGGTGGGTTTTGGGGGGGGCACAGGTTCTCACTTTGTCCAGCTTCTCTTCTCTTGCAGGAACCTCAATGATGACATCATCCCGCAGGTTGGGGCGCTGGAGGTCACGGCCAACATCGTCTTTGGCTATGCCACGTGGGTCCCCTCCCACCATCCCCTGGCACAGGCAGTGGGGCTGAGTCTCCCTGCCTAGGTCAGGGGCTCTGACCCCCACGGCTGCATCCCTCCACCTTTGATGCTGGAGGGGTTGGGCAAGTGGCAGCCCCCAGTCCCTCACAGGGCATGGAGGTGCCCATGGCACTGCTTGGCTTTGGGCAGCACCTGCTGCCATGAAGCTCCAAGACTCCTCCAGAACACAGGGGTTTGGGCTGGTGATGCTTTAAGCATCCAGGATCTGGCCATGCTCTCGCCTGTCCCCAGCACAGTGGCCAGATGGTGTGATAGGAACAGGAAAAGTGCTGGGCACTCAGCTCTGGCTTCCTTAGGGCTGTCATCCTGTTGGGGGCCAATTCCCAGGGAGTGCCAGACCCAATGACAGATCCAACCACTGCCCTGTCCCTGCAGGTGTGCAGATGCTGAAGCCTATGAGCTGAGCCAGGGTGAACTCTCCAACGGCATCTTCGTCACCTTCCTCAAGCGCTGGCTGCTGGAGGATGAGAAGATCACGGTGCTGCTGGACAAGGTGGCTGAGGGTGAGTGAGAAGCAGTGGGGAACAATGACCCCCCTGGTGGCCCCTGCCAACCCCCTGTGCCCCTCCAGACATGGGCACTCTGGAGATCACGCGAGGCCGTCAGGCACTGGAGCTCCGCAGCAACCTGTCAGAGAGACGGGCTCTGACAGACCCCATCCGCCGCCCGGGCCAGGATGAGTCCTCTGCCAGGAACCTGCAGTGGGCCAAGGCTCACGGTGAGTCATGGCCACCCTGTCCCAAGCTGGCATCTAGAGGGGGGACAGCCCCAAGAGCAGAGAGAGGCTGTGAACAACATCTGCTGGGTTCCTCCCACCTGGAGGAGAAACTGCCAGCACAGAGCCACCCGCCTGGAGACAGGAACAACATGTTGGCAGCCCTGCTCTGGGGTGACCCAGCAGCCACCTCACCTGTGGGTACAGCTCCAGCCCTGAGCCCCTGCAGGTCCCAGCCCTGTGCTCCCTGTCCCCTCCCCAGTCCTGCCAGAGAGCCGGCACCTCCGCTTTGACTGTGGTGTCACCGTCCAGCTGGGCTTCGCTGCCGAGTTCTCCAACGTTATGATCATCTACACGCGTGTGGTGGCTGCCCCCAAGGACATCACCAAGTGTGAGGCCCGGCTCACTGATATTCCCGAGGTGGGAGCAGCTGCTGAAGCCCCCACCAGGGCAACACTGGGGAACGAGGGGAGGCTGTGGTGGTCTTCACGTGGATGCTATCATGGCAGGAGCTGGATGTGGACCTCAAGTGCACCAACAAGGAGAGCCCAGAGGAGCTGGGCAGCCCGCTGGCGCCCGTCTGGAGCCTCGGCTGCCCCTCCTGCTGCCTCTACAGCCGGATCTGTGGCTTGCAGAAGCTGCAGGTAAGAGCCATGGCGGGTGGGGGCGGTGTTGGGGGCACAGCGTGACCATGGCCGTGCCAGGACAGGAGCCCATGGTGCTGCTGTCCCTGCAGCAGGAGCTGGCCTTCACTGTGTGCCTGCAGTACCGCTACCAGGGCATGGATGACTTTGTGGAGGAGCGGCAGCAGGTGAACGTGGGGCGGCCGCTCATCGCCAAGCTCAACCTGCAATGGGCAGCTCCCCCCTCACCAGCCCACAGCCCCCTCTGCCCCTCTGCCCCCGGGAGTTGGGGGGTGGGGGAGAGCTCATGGGTCAACATCCCTGAGGAGAACCTGAGCCCCGAGGGCTCCAGCTCCCACACCCTGTAGAGGGACAGTGAGGCCCCACCCCCATCCCCACAGTCCCCTGGTGCCACGCCTGTCCTGCTGGGAGGCCAGGGGATGGAAGGGGTGCAGGTGACATGGACGGAGACTGGCCTCCATCCTGGCCTGTGCCAAGGGGTGCAGGTCTCACAGCACAGCACGACTGGGACTGTGGGCCCCAGCCGCACGTCCCTGGCATGGCAGTGCCACTCCCACATCCCTGGACAGTGCCAGTCCCATGTCCCTGGGCATGGCAGTGCTACCCCTCCGTCCCTGAGCAGTGCCACCCCCCCATCCCTTGGCAGTGCCAGTCCCATGTCCCTGGGCAGTGCCAGCCCCACATGCCAGCCACCACCAGGCAGTGCCAGGGGCAGAGTGCCAGAGACCACGGCTCAGCGGGCTTGAGGCGTCGTGCCGGGGCAGGGCTAGGTTCGTTCAGGCCTGGGAGAAATAGAGAGAAATAAGCAGCTTAGGGGGCAAATCCCGCGGGAGGAGATTACAGGGGTGGGAGCGGGAGGGCTCTTGTTCGGCCACGAGGGAGTGGGAGCACCCCCAGCGCTCCCAGCAGCACCCACTCCTCACAGTCCAACCCCAGGAACTGGCCCCATCTGGGCAGTGAGCGATTTCAGGACAGGATTGGGATCTAAGGGGGGGGAAGCCTTTTTGCTTGAATTTTTCCCACACAAACTCCCACATGCTGGGTATCCACCGGGGAAAGCACCAATAAAGTGGTCCGGCCGGGCGGCTCAGTGCTTCTCCACCCTCCCTGCGTTTAAATGGCATTTTTGGGGTCAGAAATCTTGCCCGTTCTTGTAGGAGGTGCAGCGCAGCACCGGGCGCACCCACGGGAGGGAAGGGGGGCTACCAAGTGCGGATACCCCGACATTCTCCGTGCCACCCCAAGGAAAACAGCTCATTTCCACAATTCACACAAGCCGCAGCCCAAGGAGCCGGGGAGGCGCATCCTCATGCCGGGGCCCCTCGGCGCTCTCGGGCGGCGGTTGCGGGGCCGGCCTGGGGGAGCACCCTCGCCCCAATTAGGCTCCGATCAAACGAGCCGGGGGTGCGGCGCTGCCGCTCCCAGCGCCAGCCTGCCTTTGTTGGCGCTCGGGAGGCCGAGGGGTGCCCCGGGCTGGCGCCAGCCTCGGCAATTATGTCATGTGAAAAGCGCAGCCCCCATTGAGCGCGTCCCGTCCCCCGGATCAAACCCCATTACTTCCGCAGCCGTTGCTTCATTATCTGCCGGCCGGAGCTCGCCTCGGCCGGGGCGCTTCACCCCATTAGCTGGGCCGGGGAGCCGGGGCGCATCGATTATGCGTTTAATGGGTTGTTAAAGGTTTAATTGTCGCTAACGAAACAGACGAGCAGCGGCAGCCGGGGGACGGGGCACAAGGAGAAGGGTCTCGCCGGGGTCAGTGCCTCGCCTGGCATCCCGGCCAGACCCGCCCGACCCCGGGGCTCTGGAGACGTCAGAGTCCGGCCCCGGGGGGCTTGGATCGGGGTGAGACCCCGGGCTGGGGGGGACTGCAGGCGGGGGCGCTGGCGCTGAGCGAGGTCTGGGCCGGGAGGACGCGGTGGGGATGGGGCTGCTCCAGCACAGCCCCGGCTGGGGGCTCTTGTCAGGTCGGGAGTGGGAAGATTTTCTGGGGAAAACCTTTGATGGGGAGTGGGTTGTCCCTCGTTTGGCTCCTCCAGGGACTGGGGCACCCCAGGAACCTAGGACACTTCAGGGCATCCCAGAGACCCGGGACACCCACTCACCCAGGGATAAGCCCCCCTGTCTTGCTTAAGCACCTCAAAGCCACTGTGGACTCAGCCACGTGCTGGAGTCGTGCTGGCCTTTGCCATCGGTGAGGAGGGTGCTGGTGCCACTGGCTGTACCCTGAGCTCCAGCGGGTGAGCAGATGGGACAGAGCTGCAGAGCCACTCTGGGGACCCCTGAGGACACGGCACCTTGTCACCACTCCCCAGCTCCCCTCTGACAAGGGGTAAACCAGGTGTGGTGTGCCCCAAGAACCCTGCTGTGGTGAGCCCAGGGCTCACAGCCAGCTGCCTCCTCTCACCAGAGGTCTTGGAGGTCCCACTGCTACCCATCCTCCCCCCAGCACAATTCCAGCAGCTCTCTGCCACTGGCACCTCTGGGAGTGCTAGGGCGGGGGGCAGTGGGCACAGCCCCCACGGAACAGTCGAGCAGGGGACCTGTGACAAGCTGTTGAGGCCACGGAGCAGCACAAGCCAGTCCCAGGTCACCTGTGCCTGGACCTGGCCCAGCCCTGCACGCAGCATCCCGAGGGAGCAGGGCAGGAGGGGGCACAGGGATGGTGCTCCCGTGCCCCCACAGAAAGCTCCTTTCTGGCAGAGGCTTGGCAGCCACGCCGTGCTAAGGAGGGCACGGCACCACCGCGGCCCCGCAGCACCCGACTCCAGCATGCAGCAGCCGTCCAGCTTTTCTCTTTACTCACAATACACCCGTGCTCTCGGCGCATCTCCTGCGACCAGCAGTGTGCCCCAACGCAGCTAAAACATCCCCCCAAGTACTCCCTACAAAACTAGATCTTTCTCTTCAGTTTTGTTTAAATCTGCAGCATTAAAAAAAAAATTAATAATAATGGAAAGGGGAAGGGGTGTGGAGAAAGGAGGTGTCCAGCTGGGGTGTGGTGGGTGGCCCGGTGGCACAGTGGGATGCCTGAGCCTCAGCCAGGTCCTCAGCTGATCTTGGTGCCTCAGCGAGGCAAAGGAGCTCTCCTGGAGTGCTTCCCCCCAGCCGTGGGGCCCTGCCAGCACCCTGACTCGTTCCCCTGACACCACCGGTGCTGGGTCAGTGTGGGGAAGAGGCAGCCCAGCATCCCTGCCCGGGGCCAGCTTTGGTCCTGCTGGGCACCCGCTGTCCTCCCTCGCCCGCCGCGGGGCCGAGCCAGGCCGGGGGCAGGAGCGGCGGCTGGGGAGCTCGGAGGGGAGCGTTCATCAAATGGGCTGCCAGGTCTTGTCAATGGTCTGAATGTGCTCCTTGGCTTTCATGCGGAGCGAGGCGATGCTGGAGCTCCTCTGGTCCACCTCCTCCAGCGGGTACTTGTCCACAAAGGGGGTGCCGCACTGGTAGGGCGCGGGGGCCATGGGCTGCATGCCCTGCGCCATCGGCGGGGGGGTGTTGAGGAAGGAGTGCCCAGCATAGGGGGGCTGCAGGGCCTGGGGGGCTCCCATGAAGCCGGGGATGCTGTGGACCGTGGTGGCACTGGAGATGGGGGATGTCAGCCATGGGTCGAGTGGGAGGGAGTTGCTCATGGGCCCCACGTTGGGGGTCATGGGGGGCCGGTTGAAGGAGAGCACAGGGGTGTCGTGGAGCTTCATGGAACTGGCCTCCATCTTCTCCTGCCTTCTCCACTTGGCTCGTCGGTTCTGGAACCACACCTGCGAGGTGAGAGCCAAGGTGAGCTCACTGTGCCCAGCTGGGCCCTTGCAGTGTGCCCTCATGCTGTGTCCCATGCAGGGTGTCCCATGCAGGGTGCCCCATGCCTCTGCCCCAGGCAGGGTGCCCCGTTCTGCAGTATCCCACGTGGGGTGCCCGACCAGGAGTGCTCGAGGTGGGGGTGTCCCGTATGAGGTACCCCATCCCACAAGGGCTGTCCTACAGGGCTCCAGCAACCCCAGCACCTCTGCCAGACCTCTCCCACAAGCCCCAGAGAGCAAGGACATCTCCAAGGTGTGGAAGTGAGAGGTGTAAGAACACAGCCCCTTTTGCTCCGTGGGCACATGCACCCTGGCCCTGCAAACTCCCAGCAGTCCATGGGACAATGCTATCTGACCTTCCCATCCCCTTGGTCACAGCTTTTATAAGTTAAACAGCCGCAGTTGTGCCAAAACCCAGCAGGAACGACAGGGACTGGCGACCCAAATCCAGTGGGGACATCTGGCCCCGTGGGAACTGCTCATTAAAGTGCTGGTCCCCATGTCCCCAGAGCAGCACAGGGCACAGGGGTCTGCTGCAGGAGGCAAAGGGGAGGATAGATTAATGGCTGGGTGGGAAAGGGGAGGGTTCCATGGGCTGCTCACAGCTGTTGTGGACACTAGGCTGCACTGGTGCAAACTGCATGTCCAGAGAAGGGAATGGAGCTGGGGAAAGGGCTGGAGCACCAGTCAGATGAGGAGCAGCTGAGGCAGCTGGGAGAGCTCAGCCTGGAGAAAAGGAGGCTCAGGGGAAACCTTCTGGCTCTGCACAACTCCTGACAGGAGGGGACAGCCGGGGGGAACAGGCTCTGCTCCAGGGAGCAAGGGAGAGCACAGGAGGAAACAGCCTCAAGCTGCCCTACGAGAGGGTTAGGTTGGAGATTAGTGGAAACTTCTTCCCTAGGGCAGTGATGGAGTCCTCATTCCTGGAGGGACTTCTAAGACATGTGGATGTGGCACTTGGGGACATGGATTGGTGGTGGCCTTGGCAGTGCTGGGGGAGCAGTTGGACTCTATGGACTCAGAGCACTTTTCCAACCTGAGCGATTCTGTGATTCTATGAGATTCTGTGATTCTATGAAGCTGTTGCTCAGAGGGCTCAGCAGAGGTGTCTTTATGGTTTGGACCCCCACAAAAAAGTCTGCATTGTCTTGACTGGGGCTGAGGCCTGGGGAATTCAGGTCATTTGTTTGGGGGCTACTGCTTTCATTCACAGTGGGTTTGTTACTGCAGCTCCCTGACCCTTTCTCCCTCCCTGATCTCACCTGTCAGTTCAGACATGGTGGGGGAAAGACTGGTGGGACCCCAGGCTCTTCCCAGGCTCTGCTGTCCCCTGACGAGCCTTTTGCTGCAGCCTAAGGAACAAAACCTCCCCAGCCCCACTGCCCTGCTCCAACAAGCTTAAAACCCTCAAATCCATGAGGACCTTGTGCTTTCCCAGCCCAAAAACCTGGAAGGAGCCACAATCAGCCAAGGTGGGTTTTTTTGCCATTTTCCCATGTAAGCAGCAGGAGGGACGGGAGCAGCCACCACCAGAAGGGGGAAAAGTTTCTGAGAACCATCTCTGTGCCCTAATGGAGCCTCTGGCCCATGGGCCCAACTGAGACCTTGTACGTAAAACTGAGACCCCATGGAGGAACAAGACTCAGCCATTAAACCCTTTGCTTGGCTTTGCTGGGAGCAGCTGGCTCTGCAGAGATGCCACTCTCGTCTCGAGCTGTGGGGAAACTGAGGCACAGAGGGAGGCATTGGCACTAGAGCTGAGAGCTGAGAGGAGCTCTCCAGCACCTTGGGGTCCCTCTGCCACTGCTCAAGGGCGGATCTGGGGTGCAGGGGTGTTGCCCTCCCTACCTGCACGCGGACCTCCGGCAGGTTGACCTTCATGGCCAACTCCTCGCGGCTGTAGACGTCAGGGTAGTGGGACTTCTCGAAGGCGCGCTCCAGCTCGTGCAGCTGGTACGTGGTGAAGGTGGTGCGGTTCCGCCGGTGCTTCTTCTTGGGCTGCTCCTCCTCAGCGGCGGCCGGCGGGGTGCTCTCGCTGTCCCCCGGCTTCCGCAGCTCACCCAGGTCCCCCTCGCACTTATTCAGGAACATGGTGGCACCTGCAGGGGCACTGCAGAGTCAGAGGGGCCTGGGGGCTTTGGGCCCTGCACGTGTCCCCAGCCCAGGGATGGATGGACAAGTAAACAGAGGGATGGGAAGGTAGGGTGGCCCTAGGAACAGGTTATGCAAAGGCATAATCCTCTCTGCCACAGCAGAGGATCCCAGGGCTGCGGTGTCCCGGGGGCTGACCCACAGTCCCAGGGACTGACCCGGGGTCCTGCGACTGACCCAGAATCCAAGAGATGCCTCACACTTGGCTCTGCTGTCAGATGCCACCAGGTCAATGAACCCGCTGGTGCTAAAAGTCAGATTTCCTCTAAAATGGAGGATTTATGGAAGTGCCATCACTGAGAGCCAACCTGATCTCTCTCTGCCGTGGCCTGGAGGGGACCAAGCCTGGGTTAATTCCCTCCTTCCTCCCCAGCTCCTCTTGTCCAGCCTCTTCCATGGAGAAGGCTGGCCCTGGAATGCTGGAGGACCAGTGTCTGTCCCCAGGCTGGGCGGGAGTGACCCGGCGCTGTCCCCCAGCTAATAACCGTTTTGGTGACGCTTATAAGCATTTTCAACCCTCGCAACGTTTCATCTTTAAGCTTTTTATCCGGCATCTGAAATCTTCCTGCAGTATTTGCAGGGGATTAAGGGTCTCTTTCCACCATGAGGATGTCGGCAGACATGGAAATGGGGCATAAAACTGTAATCCTGGGGCAAGGGGAAGGCTCTGCATTGCCCAGATCTGCCAGCAAAGACTCACCTAATGCCTCAGTGGGAGAGGGGAGGGAAAAGGAGAGTGGGTTCATGCTGGGAGTGGGTAATGGGGGTCCTAGAGGGCAGCGAGCAGGGGCTGGGTGTCGGGTGTTGCCCAGGCTGCACACACAGGAGTGTCTGAGTGGGGTGCTGGGTATGCAGTGGGTGTGCTCTGTGTGCCTGCGGCAGCTGCGGCTGTGCCTGTGCCTGGGCAGGGGCCCAGGGGTGCTCAGGGGTGCTCCCACTGAAGCACAGGTGTGTGGGGGGAAGGTGTGCTGGGCTGGGCATGCGATGGAAGGTGTGCAACAGTGCACAGCGGGGATGGAGGTGTGCAGGGATGGGGGTGTGCAGGGATGGAGGTGTGCAGGGATGGAGGGGTGCAGGGATGGGGGTGTACAGGGGTGGGGGTGTGCAGGGTGGTTTGTGCCACACGGGAACAGTGCCAGGGTGCAGTCCCTGTGTGCCATGCATGCAGCACACGCTGTGCAGTGTCTGCACTGCTGCAAGCAGGGCACAGTGTGTGTGCACAGCACTCATGCAGGGCATGCACGGCACCGTGGGTGTGCAGGGAGCAGAGTGTGTGTGGGGCATGCACAGCTTGTGGGCACAGGAGCTGTGGGCACCCAGTGTGCAGTGTGTGCAGTGTCTGCAGTGCACATGGCACAGGCAGCAGAGGCACGTGCAGAGCCTGTGGCACACACCATGCAGTGCAGCACATGCAGTGTGTGCATGTGTGTGGCAATGTGCAGTGCCTGCCCAGCGTGTGCTGTCTGTGC